>CATIWR010658828.1:0-68634 GCA_949677035.1 Omphalea diandra | reverse complement strand
TACTCACTAAAAATATTTGTTTTTTTTTATTAATTTTTGTTTTTTATTAAATATATTGTATATATATATATATATATATATATATATATATATATATATATATATATATATATATATATATATATATATATATATATAGTTATTCTAATTAATTTGTTTATATTTCAAGCATGAAACCTATAAAATCAAGAAAAAAAAAATTATATTGATGAATTATATGTGACACGGATTGCTTTATTTTAATTTAAATATTATATTAGTATATGTTCCCTTTTTATGAATTAATTCTCTAAAATTTGGTAAGTAATTTTTTTAAATTATTTTATTAATGAATGCACAAGTCATTCATTAATTTCAAAAATTGTTTTATTTTTAAAATTGAAAAATATTGATATCAATTTATTTACTAATATCTCATGAAATTGAGTAATAAATATAAAATTATTTCATTATTAAACACAAAAATCGTTCATTTTTTTTGTAAATTATTACATTCATTTTTTTCTATCTTATATGTATATATAAAACAAGCCATTTTTTTTTAATGCAACAAGCCAATAATTTTTAAGAATTTGACAAGTGACTTTTTAAAAAAATCACACGTGGCATTCTTGTCAAAATTGATAAAAGACATTCTCTTTTTATAAATTAATTCTCTAAAATTTGATAACTAACTTTTTTTTTTAAATTTATTTCATTAATAAATACAATCATTCATTAATTTCATAAATTAGTTCATAAAAGAAACATTGACATCAATTTCAATTACTGATATCTCAAAAATTGAATAACAAATGCAAGTTTATTTCACTATTAAATGCATAAATTATTCATTAATTTTTATAAATTATTATATTCCCTCCGTCCTAAATTGATAGACTTATTTTTTTTAGATTAAGAAATATTAGGTAATTTGGTTAAAGTAGTTGTTTTTAGTTTGACTTTCTATTATACCCTTGCATTAGTATTAAAATGTCAGATAAAGATGAATAGTACTCCTATTAAATAATTTTGAAATTTATTGTTTTCTAATATAAAACTAAAAACAATTGATATTGCTTATAAATAAAATTATCAAACCATAAACATCAAAATTTTAAATTTTATTTTAACTTTTAACAAGTATCTTAAATGGTTATTGTTTATCAATGTTAATAACTATGAAATTAAATAAAGGTAAAATAGTAAAATTAAGTAATTTAATATTTTCTAAAAAAGAAACCAGATTAAATATTCAAACAACAAAAAAAGAAGAATAGACTTATCAATTTGAGATAAAGAAAGTATTTTTTTTAAATGATCTCATCAATTGTTGATTGCATAAGTTAATGTTAATTATAGTATTAAATGTAAAACTATCCATTAATTTTTCATAAGTTATTACATTCATTTTTTTTTAACCTTGTATATAGTATTAAATGTAAAACTCATCCATTAATTTTTCATAAATTATTACATTCATTTTTTTTACCTTGTATATATTTATATAATATAAAGTAAGCCAATAATTTTTAAGAATTTAACAACTAGCTTTTCAAAAACTTGACAAGTGGCATTTTTTTATAAAAAAAACTAACATCTTTCTATAAATCAACTAGTTGATATTATGCACTTCATGCTGTTCGAAACTATTTTAAAATTATTTTAGAGTTTTGAAGTGAAATTATATATTTTTAAGTGGTATTATTATTTATTATATGTATTTAATGATGTTAAAATACAAAATTCAATGTCAACAATAATATTTAGTACGATGAAATTTTGATATATTGTTTATTATTTGGAATATCATATTTAATTTTTTAATATCCATTTGTGGTTTCTATTTATATTAGTTGTTATTGTATTAGTAGTGAATTGTAGAGTTTTGATTGCTTTTTTATATTATTTTATTAATACATAAATATTTTATTTTTACAAAGTATATAAGATTAAATTTTATGCTTTGAATTTTTATTAAAATATAATAAATATATAATCATAAATTATAATTGAATTAAAATAAGTAAAAAAATAAAAAATTAAAATTTGATAGTTAATTACATTATTAATTATGATAATGACTTAATTAATATTCATTAACATGTTACTTATTGTAAAACTTAAATACTATAATGAATGAATGAATAATGATATGTTGATAAAAAAAATAAAAACAAACAAATGAGATAAAAGTACTATTAAACTATCTAATTAAAGAGATAAAAGAAGTAAATAAAAGAAAAATATATACATCACATGCTTAAAAAAAAGAAAAAAAAGTGGAAACATGCTATTATACGTCTCAATATATTACTTAAATAATAATAAAAATTCAAAAAAATAATTTATTGCACAACTATACTTGTGCATTGCAAAATTATAGGACTAGTCAGTAAGTATAGAAATAAAATAAAATATAAATATGTTGCTTAGAGATAATTTAAGTTATTTATTTTCTTCTTTCTTGGGTTAACATTAATATAGGAAAATGCATAGTTACTTATTATAATATGAAAAGAAATAGTTTTATATTTTAATAGTTTAGTAATTATTAGTATTTAGGAATTGGAAAGAATGTTTCCTTACGTGGCCTTTTTTTGGCTTTTAAGTTTTATAGTTAAATAAATTACTATCTTTAAATTATTAGTATTTAATTATTACCCTAATTTTAGAGATTCAAAAGTACCGCAATCTGAAGTATCAGATCGTGATATTCAGAGAGATGAGAGTAGTAGGTAACTATATATAGTTCGTTTTATATGATATTGAACTTAAATTTCTTTCTTTCTTTTTTTTTTTTTTCGATTAAGATATCATTGTTTTTTCTTGTAATATCTATTTCCTTATTTACCCTGAAAATATTCGAGCTTCTCCACATATCGTTTAATAACGAATCGTATTGGCCGTTGGTCTCCTCCCTTGCCATCCATCATTCCATCTCTGTAACAATACACCATCCACCATTTCCTAAATTTCTTATCTTCCCTCCCAAATACTTGCCCTAACAATTCCCATTTCTCATTAAATCCAAATCCTTGATTACCATTTTCAATTTCTGTTTCTAACTGATTTTGTAACCTCTACCCTTTTGGTCATTCTAATTATTCATGGAAAGATTAACAGATCTTAAATTATATGTTAGGAAATTTTAGATTTCAAGAAAAGGGATTTAGATTTGTTATGAAAATGTCAAATTATGTAGATTTCAATCAAAAGATTGATTATGTATTCAAGATTGTATTAATTGGAGATTCAGCCGTTGGGAAATCCCAGCTATTGGCACGGTTTGCAAGAAATGAATTCTGTGTGGATTCTAAAGCCACCATTGGGGTTGAATTCCAAACCAAAACACTTTCTATCGATAATAAGACTGTCAAGGCACAAATTTGGGACACTGCTGGCCAAGAAAGGTGTGCCTTTTAACTTTCTTTTCTTTTGTTTTTGTTCTTTGTGTTAAAATAAATAAAAATAGATTATGTGAATAATAAAAATAGAAATGATTCCAATATATTATGTGAATAATTATAAATTTTTTAATATATGACAATAAGATTCTGTATATGATTACCTCTGTGACGATTAGAACCTAAATTGAGATTCAACCTACAGTGTTTGTCCTACCATGATATTATTATATCCATTCTCAAATTCTTATGCAGTAGGTGTTGGTGACAATTCCTAGTTTCGGTTAAAATCCATTGATGTCCTAGATGTCATTCTTCTCCACATTATATCTGTCTAATATCCTATATTATTCACCTGTTTAACTTAATCTCATGGTTACCTAGAACACGATACCTAGTAGAATGTGGTATGAGTGTACATATTTGGTATTCATATGCAATATTAGGAATACTTAGTTGGTTTGCTCTTTTAAAATATAGTTATATAGTATGCCAAAGTTATATATTTAAATTGTTTAGTAAAATTTGATGAGATTACTAGTTATAATTACTAGTTATGCACATTTTATTCAGGTGTATGCTAAGGCATTATAAACAAAACAAAATATAGTTAGAACATTATAAAACCTTTATAACTAGTAATTATAGAAATAGAAAGAGAAGTAACTATTGGCGCCTTTTTTAAGTCTTCATTATCTTCATTTTCTTCTTTCTTGGGTTGACATTGGTGAAGAAAAATGCATAGTTGCTTATTGCAATAGAAAGAGAAATAATTTTATATTTTAATAGTTATGTAATTATTAGAACTTTAGGAATAAGGTAGGGTGTTTCTTTTTATTGGCTCCTTTTTTAAACCTTTAATTTTTTATTATTTTATTGGTACTCTAATTTTAGAGATTCATGTTGCATGCGAAAGATATATGAAATGTTAAAGTACCGCAATCTGATACTCTGAGTACTCGATCATGAAATCTAGGAGAAGGAGAGTATTAGGTAACTATAGTTCATTTTATATATTGTTGACCTTAGAATTCTTTCTTTTTTGGGTGGTGGGGGCAAGGTGTAAACGAGGTTTTATGGTTGTATAAATTATTCATTCTTAAATGGTAGGAAAAGTACTTTTTTTTTTTTTTCTTATGACACAATCTTGTTTAGGCTTTTCCTTTCTATATCCTTTTCACTTTAGTTTCTTAAAGAATAACATCTTCTATGGGAAATGCTATATATATATTACTACCTTGTTGAAGACATTTGCTAATATGTGAATTTTCTAAGCGTAATTAGTACAAAATTCAAGAAACATTGTTGTTACCACTGAATACACTTGTCTGAGCATGGAAAATATGTTTAATATTGCAAAGAAGATAGCCTTAATTATAATATATTAGAAAAACAAAAAACCTTGTAACCTGAACTAAAAGTGAAGTTCCAGTCCTTTATAATTGATGTTAGCTGTGTAGGGGCTAGTGAGATTTATATGTTCTCATTAATTCCACTGCATTGGACAATAGAAGGCCATGACATTGTTCATGATACATACGCTTCTTTTTGCTAGTAGCCTTAAATAACGTGAACTTTTTTTTTTTATTAGTTTTACAATTTCCACTATGGACAATAAGTTAGTAGAACTATGGCCTTATAATATAATATGAACCAACATCTTATTTAACTTTCGAATCAAAACTGAAGTCATAGTCCCTTATGTTTCAGGTCAACAATGGACTGGAAAGGCTTGCTACATTATGTTTTCATTCTACTTACCGAATAGCACAATAGAAGAGTGAATAAATAATTCCGGGAACATATGTTTCATTTTTATATAGCAGCCTTAAGTAGATTGACTTCTCAATGAAAAAGTTGTATAATTTTCTTTAAAAATGTAGTTTTTTTTTAAATCGTAAATTAGTTTAGAATTTGTGGGTTTTCATAGTGTTCAACTCAATTAATGTCTGTAAATAGCTTGGTTTCATACTTCTTCCTTCTGTCTGCATCTCATTAGAGATTAAAATCTGCTCAGCCAAACAATTAGCTTGCTTGGAAAGTGTAGTCATATCCTATCCCACTTTGGTATGATTAAGGTTGTTAATTCAGTACATAAACCGTTGGTTGCTAATGTTTCCTTAGGCCAGCAAACAGGGAGTATTATTATACAAGGTAGAAAAGATTAATCTATCGACTAGTTTATCGATTTTCTAATTTTCTAAGTTAGCTTCAAATCCCTAACATCCCTTTTTCCCCTTAAAAAATTCAAATGTATCAAAAAAATAAGTTATTATTGCATTTTCTTAGTGTATTTTCTTTTAATATATCTTCACTTTTCCCATCAGGTATAGGGCAGTAACAAGTGCATACTACCGAGGCGCAGTTGGTGCAATGTTAGTGTATGATATGACCAAGCGCCAATCTTTCGACCACATGGCCAGGTGGCTGGAGGAATTGAGGGGTCATGCTGACAAAAACATTGTAGTAATGCTAATTGGCAACAAGTGTGACTTAGGAAGTCTTCGGGCAGTGCCTGTAGAAGATGCTCAGGAGTTTGCTCAAAGAGAGAATCTATTCTTTATGGAGACATCCGCTCTTGAGGCAACCAATGTTGAAACTGCATTTTTGACAGTATTAACAGAGATATATCGAGTGGTCAGCAAGAAAACTCTTTCAGCTAATGATGAGCTTGATCCTCATGGCACCTCAGGCCTTTTAAAGGGAACAAGAATCGTAGTTCCTAACCAAGATCAAGTTTCTGCTAGTGGAGGTGGTTGTTGCATGTCATCCTAACTTCTGACTCACTTTTTTTTTCTTGGGAAATTGATGTTGTTGTTCATTTAGGATAACAAATATTCGTATATTATTTAGAATGTGGGTACTGATCCATGTTGTTGGATAATAGGAAACATTATACATTATTTTCTATAATGACATTTATGTATGTCACTCATGAGATGATTGAAATTAGCTCTTATCATATTTAATATAATTATTTTTGATGTCTAAAAAGAGAATATTAGGAGGAGAAAAAAAGGAAAAACAAATATGAGCATTTGTATTTCTAGATTGTAGATCAATTAATAGGATATGAGGAAAATATTATATCCACGTAAAAGATGTTATGCATTTGTTATTTTTATTGCATATATACAATACAATATATGCTACAAAGTTTATAATAATGCTATCACTCTATTTGAGAAAACACCTTCGATTTATTATGTATGTACAAAAATATTGGGTATTTGATTTATCATGTTATAATTTTTTGTGGAAAAATTGAATATACTATTGGGTAATTTTTTTATTCATTTAAAAATATGAAATTCATCGATTTAACAAGTTTATCATTTAAGCGTAGCAAATAGGTAAATCTGGATAAATATATAATGTCAAAATATGTAGAGTGATATATAATTTATTTAACAAATATTTATATGGGTTCCTATAATCACTTAATCCTTGTAAATTTTATTTATTCATTTATCTAATTAAAATTTGAATTGCTCAAATTAAATATTCTGAACTAATTAAAATATCTGTTTTAATTTAGCTATAATTTAATACAATTTTGATAAAAAATAAAAAATATTAATTTTGATATTTTAATCAACAAAACTCAATATTTGTGTTTTAATAATTAAAAATTTTATTTTTGATAATTAAAAACTATTACAACTGAAAGAATAATAAAAAAAAAATCCACTACACTATCTTTTAAAGTGATAATCATTCTTATTCTAATTTCCCTCGTACCGATTTTTATATGATGAGTGCATTAATAAATATATTTCTCAAAATGCAATTTAGCCATATCCACATTCAAAATTTACAGGTCTGATCCTTAGGGAGATTAGATAAGCATCTTATTTTGCAAGCCAAAGACATGTTGGATTTCATTTTATGTATTTACCTAAAACTTAGCCATTTTTGAGTTGTTTACTTCCTAATTAGTTAGGATACTTATCTAGAATGAATTTCTTACTTACATATGACTTTGAATAGGAAATTAAGACATTTTCCACATAGGAAGCTTCATTTTTGAGAGCTATTTAAAAGCCTTAATGGTGTATTATGAATTTTACAACTTTTATCATCAATGATATTGAGTGTGGCAAGTTTTTGCTTTACTTTCTTGTCTTCTTGGTAGAATATCTAGACTTATCAAAGAGAGTACTCAACCTTTGTGGCGTCTTCAAGATTGGAGCTTAAGGACTTAGTTTCCTTAAAGTCTAATTCGATAAATAACTTGTTTTCTAACTTCCTTGGGCAAAGTAACAAATCATACAAAGGTTTCCTTGGGCAAGTCGCCTAGCGAGTTCTTTATCATTTAGTATCAGGCTTGGTTCTAGAATCAGTTTATGTATCCTTTATCTTTTGTTTAACTTTGATTTGTGTTTTCTTTCATTTCTATAATCTTCAATTCCTTTTAGTTTCATTTTCCAACTATCTACCTCTATGTGTTTATTTATTCTATTTTGTTCTATTGTGTGTTAATCGAATTAAACACCCTTGATTTCAAACTATTGGTGTTGGGTTTTAATATACATATTTGAAGTTTGTAATTCTCTATAATTATTGAGTTTCAAATTGTCATTATTGGAGTTTGCATCACTTGAACTTGAAGTGTTTGTTTGATCATTCTTGAAAAAAACACCCAAAAAGAAAAAAAAAATAATTTAAAAAAAGAGAAAAATGAAAAGTGAAAAAAAAAAAGAAAAGAAAATTGAAATTTCATATAACAAATGGATCTTATTTCAATATATATTGGGTATAATTGGGCTACTTTTTTGTGTTTCTTCATACAAGTTGTTTTATGTCTTTGATTCATTATGTTTTAGTTTTTTCATATGTTCTTTGATTCTTTAAAGTTTTCTTATTGTCTTGCCTCTATTAACTAATTTTCCTTGTGTTTTTTCTTTGCCACAACTAAGTTTTTAAAGTATTAAAATTTGAGGTTATCATCAATTATAGATTACTCTGGAGATTTGTTGATTTTGATTCCTTTAAAAACATAAAAGAAGGCTAGCTCAAGAGGTAAAAGACAAGAGTGGTGAGATCATTAGAGGGTAAAAACCTATATTGTATGAAACACAAGTGTTCATCATCTATTTGAGTGCAAACACATAAGGGAATGTGTGAAGAATAATTTTCTTTTATCACTAACAAGTTTTTATAGGTTATAAACATGAGTAGTGAAAGAGAGCCAAAAGATATTAACATGAGGTTGTTTATGAAGGTCGTTACAAATCAATTTCAAAAGTTGAATGCTAGGTTGGATGACATGTAATCCCCATCAAATTCTAAATCCTCTAGAAAATGGGTGATTAAGGATAAGGAAAAGGACGATTTACATTGGTAAGAATCAATTTCCAACAAAGGCAATAAAACTACATCTAAAAGGGATAGCAACCTAAGCGACACCAAGGTGAAAATTCCTACCTTTTAGAGCAAGAATTATCTATACTTATATTTAGAGTGCCGACGCACAAGGTTGAACATGTGTTGTATTTCTATGAGTTGTCTGAGGAGAAGAAGGTGAAGTAGGTCATCATAAAGTTCACCGATTATGCAAGCATATGATGAGATCATTTTATGAACAATAGATGAAGGTATGGAGGAAAGCCTATTTAGACATAGGAGGACATGAAGGTGGTCGTACACAAAAGGTTTGTCCCTAGTCACTACCATAGGGATTTGCATAAAAAGTTACAAAGGTTAGTTCAAAGGTTCAAGAGTGTGGAGAACTACTATAAAAAAATGGAGAGGGCCATGATAAGAGCTAATGTAAAAGAGGACTGAAAAGCTACCATGGCAAAGTTCATTGGAGGATTGAATAAGGAGATTGTCGATGTAGTTGAGTTGTAACATTATGTGGAGATGGAGGAGCTCTTATGCAAAGCCATTAAGGTGGAGAAGTAATTCAAGCCTAGAAGAGTTAAATCTAGTTCTTCATAGAGACCTAATTAAAGAGATAATAAAGTCATTGTAAAACGAAAGAAGGAGACAAAGTCTAAAGATTTGATTGCTACTTCAAAAGGTAAAATTGAAGCTAAAACTCCTTATAAATCACATGATGTGAAGTGTTTTAGGTCCCAAGGGTTTAGGCATATTGCTTTTCAATGCCCAAATAAGAGGGTCATGATCGTAATAGAGACTGATGATGTTGAAAGGGTTAGGTCGAGTGATGATGAAATACCACCATTGTAGGATTCTTCGGATATGGACATTAAGGCTCTCATGCAAGGTGATATATTGGTTGCAAGGAGAATAATAAGCACATAACCTAAAAATGATGATAAAAGCAATATGAACAAATTTTCCATACAAAATGCCATATGAAGGGGAAGGTATGTTCTTTGGTTATTGATTGAGGTTGTTGTACTGAAGTTTCTAGTACATTATTGGTAGGTAAATTAGATTTGCATATCATGAAGTATCCTAAACCATGCAAGCTCATTTGGCTTAGTGATTGTGGGGAAGTGAGGGTTAATAAGTAATGTTAGTTTCCTTTTTCAATAGCAAATATGAAGATAAAGTTTTGTGTGATTTTGCACCAATACATGTGGGTCATACTTTGCTTGGCCAACAGTGGCAATGCGATAAAAAGGTCACACATGATGGGTATAAAAATACTATTCATTTATACTTAATAATTGATGTTTTGTACTGACTCCTCTCAAACCATTACAAGCTTATAAGGATCAATTAAGAATAGCAAGATAGTGAAAAATGAGAGAAACAAATTTGTAAGGAAGAGGAGAAAAAAAAAAAGAAAGTGTGTAAAAGATAAAAAAAAGTGAAGAGGACCAAAAGATTGAAAAGAAAGAAAATGTGCAAAAAAAAAAAAAAAAAAGAGGAAAAAGTGAAAGTGAGGAAGAGAAAAAAAATTGAAAAGAAAACTGTGCAAAAAAGAATTTATTAGCAAAAAAAAGGGTGAAGTTAATAGTGTTTTGATTGCTAGACAACAACCACTTATACTTATTTAAAAAGATGTTTATCTTTCTAATAATGACCTCAATCCATCTTTGCTTAGTGTTGTTCTGTCTATTATAGGATTTTGAAGACCTATTTCCCAAAGAGACTCCCTATGGTTTACCTCCTTTAAGAGGTTTTAAGCACCAAATAAATTTCATACATGGATTTGCCATACCAAATCTATTAGTCTCTACAACTAATTCTGAGGAAACCAAGGACATCCAAAGGCAAGTAAATGAGTTAGTGCAAAAGAATTTTGTGAGGCCAAGTCTTAGTCTATGTTTGATTCCTATCATCTTAGTCCCAAAGAAAGATGATACATGGCGTATGTGTATGAAATGTCAAGCCGTTAATACGATAATAATTAAGTATAGACATCTTATCATTAGGTTAGATGATATTCTTGATGAATTGCATAATTCTTATTTGTTTTCCAAAATAGCTTTCAAAAGTGGCTATTATCAAATTTGCATGAAAGAAGAAGATGAGTAAAAAACTATGGTTAAAACTAAATATGGATTGCATGAGTGGTTAGTAATGTCATTTGGTTTAACTAATGCACCAAGTACATTCATGAAATTGATGAATAATGTTTTGTATACTTTCATAAAGAAATTTTTAGCAGTTTACTTCGATGACATTTTGGTTTATAGTAAGAATTTTGATGAACATGTGAAACATTTGCATGATTTGTTTAGTATTTTAAGGATGCATCAATTTTGTGCTAATATTAGAAAGTGCACAATTTGCATGAAATCTATTATGTTTCTTGTCTATGTTGTTAGTTCACAAGGTATTAGGGTAGATGAAGAGAAGGTAAAGGTAAGGGATTGGTTTACACCTAATAATGTAAATGACGTATGAAGTTTTCATGATTTAACAAGTTTCTACCAAATGTTTGTTAAAGATTTTAGTTCCATTACTTCACCTTTGAATGAACTTATTAAAAAGAATGTTGTTTTTAAGTGGAATGATATGCATAAACAAGCTTTTAATACTTTGAATGATAAGTTGATTAATTCACCTTTATTATGTTTGCCTAACATTGACAAAGCTTTTGTGATAGAATATGATGCATCTGGAGTTGGAATGAGAGCTGTTTTAATACAAGATTCCAAACCAATTACTTATTTTAGTGAAAAATATAGATGAGAAACATTGAATTAACCTACTTATGATAAAAAGCTTTACGCCTTAGTGAGAACTCTTCAAACATGGTAACATTATTTGTGGTCAAGGGAATTCATCATTCATTTTGATCATAAGAGCTTGAAGTTCTTGAAATCCTAAGTTAAGCTTAATACAAGACAAGCTAAATGGTTGGAGTTTATTGAAATGTTTCTTTATGTAATCAAGTACAAACATGGAAAGGAAAATGTTGTGGTTGATGCATTATAAAAGAGATACACATTACGTACTTCTTTGCAAACTAAATTACTTGGTTTTGATTTTATTAAGGATTTGTGTGTTAATGATGTTGCTTTTGGCTAAGTATGGAAAGCATGTGATAAGTGTTTATTTGGTGAATTTTATAGGCATAATGATTCTTATTGAAGAAAGACAAATTATTTGTGCCTATTTCTTATATTTGTGAATTGCTTGTTAGGGAGACTTATAGGGATGGTTGGATGGGATATTTTGGTGTGTAAAAGACTTTAAACTTATTTCATAAGCATTTTTATTAGCTTAATATAAAGCATAATATGAAATCTTTTTATGATAAATGCTTTACATGTTGGCAAACAAAGTTTAAAGTTCAACCACTTGGTTTCTATACCCCTTTAGCCATGCATACTCAACCTTAGATTGATATTTTTATCATAGGTTTACCAAGGTCTCGAAGTTGCAATGATAACATATTTGTGTTGTCCTTTGACATCTTAGAAAGGGGGTTTAATAGGGCAATGAAAAGTAAAAAGAATTAAAGTTGTGTGTGAAAATAATAAGAAATCAAGACGATCAATTTATAGAGGTTCGACACAATCCTACCTATATCTTGTCCTCTAGTCTTCCCACTAGAGCCTTTCACTTTCTAGATAGTTTTCAAGTACTCAATCACCTTTATAATAGTCATTTTTGAGAACTACTAAGCCATTACAAGAAGACTTCCAGGTGCTACTAAAAACATTTTCCAAAGTAGTTTACAAGTACTACCTAAAACCTTTCACAATAATGGTTTTAGATCTTCTAAGATCTCCTAAACCAAAAAAATTTTGTAAAGAATTTAGAACTTAAAGATAAGAAAGAATACTCTCACTCAAGCAATAAACAATAACAAATACACTAATAAGAATTGCTTGACTTGGTAGAGAGTTTTGAGAGATGTCTTAAAGCTTGTTCTTCAATTTTGTTTTGAAGAAGATTTTTGCAAGCTTTTGACAATGATCTTCCCTTGAAGTTAGATCACATTTGTTTTTACCCATTTATTAAAGATTGCTTTCATAACATAATATACTTGCTTTTGAACATTTTTCTCTTCTTTTTTTGTACTTAATTCTATTGTTGGAGAGTCCATTTATAGGCAGAGACAGAACTAGCCATTAGAAAGAAGGCTGTCACTCCATGTCATAAAGTAGTCACTCAATGTCTGTTAGACAATCTCCATGCCCGTTTCGGTGAGAATACAAATTCAAAGCCCATTGATTGTATTAAAATGCCCATTAGATTTAACTATTAGAGATAGATTTGTTTAGACGCTCATCTTTTGACTTTCTCAATTTTTTAGTCACCAATTCCTTCAATGATTGTTAGAGCTTCTCAATGCTTATTGAAATTCAACTTTAACTCTTGTTGAGATATGAACAATACCTGTTGAAGTTTCCAGAAGGATGTGAACTTGATGCTTTATTTTTCATGTTTTTCTACAATGCATCAACAACTGTTGGCTTGCTTTCAATTCCAGTTGAAGAGGATCTTAATGCTTGTTGTCAATATGAAGATACCCTATTGGAGGGTTCAAAATCTTTAGCTTTGCCTGGGATCTTTTCCAATGCCCGTTTGTAAAATGCCAATGCTTATATCGAGGCTTTAAGAGTTATGTTCACATGAAGTCATTTGGTCCAACGATTGTTGCAAAAATGCCATGCCCATTGTGAAAATGCAATGCCTATTGTGAAGGTCAACTTATCAAGCTCAAGGTTTTGAGCCACCCTTATTGATTCTTGAGAGAGTCACTAGTTAAGAGGTCCATAAGACTTTACTCATATTTGGGTATCACTTTAGTACCTATTGAGAATCTTCAACGCTCATTGATGAAGTCACAACACCTATTGAATTGCAGCAACACCCGTTGGCTTTGAGTACTTAGAGTTTTTAACCAAAACTCTTTTTTCAAAAGCCTTGGATCAAAAGTTTAATGTACTTATAAGATTTTACACACTAAATTAGACAAGAGTTAGCTTTTAGATACGTTTGTAATGATTAAAACATGCTTGGTTTATCAATCTCCCAAGCTAGGTTCAACATTCTCTCCCTTTTTAATGATGACAAATAATCTATCATATAAACCTTAAGTATTAATAACTATCAAACAATGTGATTTAGTTTCAAGTGCATAAGTTATAACAGATCATATTACTCCTCTTTTATTTCAAAATTTAATTCCAAGTTCTTTTCAAAACAAATTTACACATATATCACACATGTATTACATTTTCCTTTGCTTGTTTTCTCATACCTTATTTCCTTAACTTATTTACTTATACTCTTGCTTTTCCTTGGTATTTATCCCCCTTTGTCATTATCAAAAAGCAATACACAAGTATAACAATAACAATGGAAATGAAATCTTCAATAATAGTATAAACAAAGAGAGAAAATATTTATAGCACTAAAGAAATGTTGTCACTTACATCAACATTTTTTAGAAAACAAAGATAAAAGAAATGAAACAAAGATAAAATATGCAACAAAAGATGAAAAAGATTATTGGAGGTAAGAGTCTTAGGAATGGTTCTAAGGTTTCTCTTTGGGTTCTATTACTGTATTTGACTTTGTTGGAGTAGTTTGACTTCTAGGTGGCAATTCCATTCTCCAATCTAAGGTTTGGTTGACATCCTTCTTATCCTTTTGAAGTTTTTATACCTTTTGGTAAAGAGAGATAGGGGAGGACTCAACCCTTTGAACAATACTAGAGATGGTTGTTAGTTGATCAAGAACCTTTTGCTTAAAGTGTGAGAAAGAAGTAGCAGCAACAGAAGGAGAAACACTAATTCCAGTCTTTTTTGCAGTAGTAATCCCTACTCTTATGGCTTCCTCAACCTCTTCATCATTCTATTTTGGTTCAACTATTTCTCCTTCTTCTGGAATTCTCCTTGTTAGGCCAGAGTTGAGTCTTTGAAGATCACCAAGCTCAATAACATCTTTTCACAAATGGATTTATTGTGTGGCAGTTTCTCCAACATAATGTTTCTTTCCTCATGTTCTTCTTTTATCAAGGGAATAACCTTTACGTGTTTGGTAACTGTAGTTATGTAATGCCCCATCACGAACTCATTCTTTTTATCCATTTGACCATCTACCTTTGCATTAAGAATAATGGTGTGTTGATCCTTTGCTTGTTCTTCATGCACCAGAGACAAAATAGGTTTGTGATGGTACAATTACCATTGGATTATGCCTTGTCGTTGATATTCCAGGTTATGAATTAGTGAGCTATCCTTAAGGCTTAGCTTTTTATCTTTGATGCTTTGCTATCATTACTATTGTAGTTACTCTTCCCATCCATGATTGACTTCCAAAATTGGTTTACATCCACTTTGAAAGTGGGAGGATGCTCTATTATTCTAGCAGTGATGGCATCAAATCATTTTGCCAATTCATTTAACCTTAAAGTGTATTTGTTACCGAAGAGTATAAAATTGATTATCCCTTCTTATGCATATGTGTGAAAATCGCTTCCTAAAACTTCTAAGGTGGTAAAAAATTTGATGGCAAGCTTCAAATAGGGGGTTTTTTTATGTGACAAAGGAGTTCTCACCCCATCCCAATCATAAGATCTTCTACTTATTTTTCTAATCCATACCTCTATAAATCAACCCATTCAAAAAATTTACCCCCTCAAAGATGTCTTTTAAGGAGTTTATGGGCTAATAACTTATCCTTCTCAATTTTAATGTGGAATTTTTAGAGAATAAGAAGGGTTTGCTTTATTTTTGTCTCCTTCCATTTTCCTTTTGATTATGGGACAAATTTGGCTTTCTTTGAGGATTGAGGTGCTGAGAATGGTTTAAATGATCTTTTCTTTTGTTGTGCAATCATTATGGTAAGTTCTCCTCAGTTTATGAGCTTGAGTAGGAGGGTTGGGGATTTTTCCTAGCCGGTTGCTTGTATCTCTTGGTTGATGCAGCTTTAGGCGCCATTTGGTTTTATGCTTGATGAATGATGTAAGTGTTAAGTGAAACAAATAGCAATAAATGTAAAGAGAGATAAAGAGACCCAAAGCGTAGTAAAAGCAAAAGTAAAATGACTTTAGGGTTTAAGGGGGGTTTATATAGAAGTTTGAAGAGTTCAAAGTAAAATGACTTTAGGGTTTAGGGGGGTTTATATAGAAGTTTGAAGAGTTCAATATTTTTTTCAAAAATACGATCGTTAGAAGTGTTTACGGTTGCTGTGATTAAAAAAATGATGGTTAGACATGACTGTTAGGTTTATCAAGCAAGTGTTCTTCACTCAATGATGGTTATTGCTCACAACGTCCATTAGGTGAAGAACAATAGTCATTGGAAATTCATAATGATCGTGGGGGCATATAGAAGCTAAAATGTGGAACTCGCCAATAACATAATGTCATCGCAATGGCCATTGGCCATGTTTTCCAAAACAAAACTAAGTTTAAAACATGTTTTTCAAATAAGCAAAAATTTTGAAAACGTGGTTGATGTAAATTATTAATCAAACTCAATAATATAATCATTAATTCAATTAATATAGGGACATTTGATCAAGATAGTACACAAGTAAAATCTTTAGCTTATAAAGTCTAAAGGCTTTGGTAATCATTTCAAGCAAAAGTCAAGCAATACATTAATCATTAATCGATCAACAATTAAGAATGAATTTTCAAGGGTTAAAAAGAAGAACCTATTGATGTTAACTCAATGTACTTCCATTAATCATTCCAAGTTCTTTTTTGATGAATTGTTAACTCAATATCACAAAGAGGTTTAGTGAAAATATCTACCATTTGATAGTTAGTATCAATAAATTCCAATACAATATCACTATAATTAACATGATCCTTAAGAAAACGATACCTTATATCTATATGCTTACTCTTAGAATGTTGAATGAGATTCCTAGACAAGTTAATGACATTTGTGTTATCACATTTGATGGCTACTTGATTTGCAATAACCTTATAATTAAGAAGTTGTTGCTTTCATTCATATGATTTGAGCACAACAAATACCTATTACCACATGCTCAGCTTCAGCAGTAGACCAAATAATTGAATTTTACTTTTTGCTACTCCAAGACACTAAACATTCATCAAGTAATTAACATGTGCCTAAAGTGCTTTTTCTATCTAGGGTACATCCAACAAAATCAACATGTGAAAATGCTTTTAACTCAAATGAAGAACTCTTATGATACAAAAGTCCTAAGTTGGAAGCACTAATATGGTATTTAAGTATGTGTTTTATAATATGCATATGAGACTCCTTAAGATTAGACTGATATTTAGCATATAAACACACACTAAACATAATGTCTAGCCTAGATGTTGTTATATAGAGAAGATTACCAATCTACCTCTATATAGCTTTTGGTCCATAACCTTACCATGTTCATTTGTGTTTAGCTTGATGTTGGTGCTTAGTGGAGTTTTACATGGTTCTGTTTTCCATACCAAATCTTTTAATTAGTTCCATTGTGTATTTAGCTTGGTTGATGAAGATTCCCTTTTTCCCTTGTTTGATTTGTAATTCGAGAAAGAACTTGAGTTCTCCCATTATCCTCATATGAAATTCACTTTTCATTATTTTGGAAAATTCTTCGCACAAATAAACATTTGTGGCACCAAAAATGATATCATCTACATATATTTGTATAAGTAATAAGTCTCCATTCTTCTCTTTATAGAAAACTGTTGTGTCTACTAGCCTTTTAGATAACCCTTTCTTTATAACGAAGTTGCTCAACCTTTCATACCAAGCTCTTAGAGCTTACTTCAAGCCATATAAGGCTTTGATGAGCTTGAACACATGGTTAGGAAAGCAATGGCTTTCAAAACTAGGGAGTTATTCAACATATACTTCTTCATTTATATAGCCATTAAGGAAAACACTCTTGACATCCATTTGATATAATTTAAAGTTCATATGAGATGCAAATGTAAGAAAATTATAATGGCTTCTAACCTTACTACTAGAGCAAAAGTTTCATCAAAGTCAATTCCCTTTTCTTGGTTATAGCCTTTGGCTACTAACTGAGCTTTATTTCTAACCATGGTTCCATGTTCATCAAGGTTATTCCTAAAGACCCATTTGGTTTCAATAATGGAATGTTTTTGGGATTTAGGAATGAAGGTTCATACTTTGTTCCTTTCAAACTGATTGAGTTCATTTTGCATAGTAAGTACCTAATGTTCATCTTTTATGGCCTCGTTTATGGTCATAGGCTCACTCAGGGAAACAAAAGTAAGATTGGTGCATACATTTCTAATGATGATCTAATAGTTACCCGACTTAAAGGATCACCAGTGGTGAGATCTCTTGGATGACCTTTCTTGAAGATCTAGTCCTTTCTAGTTGAGTTTGTTCTTCATTTGGAGTGAGAAGAGGTTGATCTGAATTTTCTTTACTTCTCGTCTCTCGTGGCTTATCCACATTCTTCCTTTCTTTTCCAATATTCCGCTCACTAATGGCACTTGCAAGATCATTAACATCTTCTTCTATTCTTGAAGAAGTGGGGCCATATTCATTAAAAACAACATGCATGGATTTCTTAACAATAAGTTTTCTCTTGTTGAGGACTCTATACGTTTTACTAGTAGTAGAGCATCCAAGGAAAATTTCTTCATCGGATTTGGAGTCAAATTTGCTAAGATTGTCTTTAATGTTTAAAATAAAACACTAGCAAATAAAGACTTTAATATATGCAATTTTAGCCTTTCTATTGTTCCATAACTAATTAGGAGTTTTCTTCAACAAGAACCTGACCAAGACTTTGTTTAAGACATAACAAGAAGTTTTACAACTTTAGCCTAAAAGTACTAAGGAAGATTGTACTCATTTAACATGGTCCTAGCCATTTCTTAAAGAGTTCTATTCTTTCTTTCTACTACACCATTCTATTGTGGTGTTCTAGAATTGAAAAGTTATGTGAGATATCATACTCAACATAAAAGCTATGAAATTTAGCATTTTCAAACTCTCCTCTATGATTACTTCTAATTGAAGAGATTTTCAAATCCTTTTGGTTTTGAATTTTCTTGGCAAAGGTCTTAAATGCATCAAAATAAGAGTCCTTGTATGGGATGAACAACACCCAGATGAACCTAGAGTAGATATCTACTGTGACAAATGCATAATGCATGCCACCTAAGCTAGACACTCTAGAAGGTCCAAACTGATCCATGTGAAGTAATTACAAGGATCTAGTTGAACTTGCTTTGTTTTTGGCTTTGAATGAAGATTTTACCTGTTTTCCTTTTTGACATGCTTCACAAACTCCTTTTTTTACAAACTTGATTTCTGGTATACCTTCAACCAAGTTTCTCCTTTTCAACTTGTTGAGGAGTTCCATGCTAGTATGTCCTAGCCTTTTATGCCAGGTTTTACCTTCATTCATTATAGATACTAGACACTTTGCATCATGGTTAATGAGAGAATTTAAATCAATGACATAAATGTTATGAATTCTCCTACCAATGAATAAGATTTTGTTGTCACTCATCCTTAACACATAACAAGCTTATGATTCAAACATAACTCTGAGGCCTTTATCAAAAAGCTAACTTACACTCTGTAGATTATGTTTAAGTCCAGCAATAAGCAAGAATTTATAAAGAATGGGTGAATCAACATCCTTACCAACTTTACCTAGACCAATGATTTTGGCTTTCTTATTGTCTCTAAATGATACATTCCTAAATCTTTCAATTTTCTCTAGTTGAGTGAAGAACTCCTTTTCTCCTGTCATGCACTTTGAACATCCACTATCTAGATCTATTGCTTTCTAACTTGGGATTTCAAGCAAACCTATAAAAATAAGGAGAATTAAGTCTTAAGTACCCAAATCTTCTTGGGTCTTAGGGGTTTAGTTTTAGCCATCTGCTCATCGTGCGTTTTTGCAATGCAATGATAGGCAATGTGTCTATAACTACTGCAATAAAAGCATTCACCATTGAAGTGTACTAGTGTCCTATTTCTAGGTGGAGGATACACATGGAGTTTATGAGATTTGTAACTCTTTTGAGCTAATTGTCTAGGAGTGTTTCTCATGTGAGGTGCTCTTATGTAAGGTGAATACCTATATGCATGATTATGCCAATTTTTTTTGGAGACTTTGCCTCTTAGGCTTGTAAGAATAATACATGTAGGCATAGTTGGCTTTAGAAAAGGCATGTCTCATTTATGTATGAATAGATTGAGACTTAGCCTTTGTGCCATTGGCTTGGCATTTACTTTCTTGGGCATTTTTCACATTTTCATTGGTAACTTCCTTAGCTTTGATAAAAACCATCTTGGAAGTGGAAGGAGTAGTAGAGGTAGAACCATTATATACTAATCCATGTTTAATGAATGAGCTCCTTTGAACTTCAAAGATGGAGTCTAGTTTCTCATTTCCTTTGGTGAGTTTGCTAAGATTATCCCTGAGCTTAGAGTTCTCAACAGTCAGAGACTCAACCTCCCTAACCAAAGTCTTTTGACTTTTAACACAATCCTTTAAGGATATGTTATCTTTCTTAAGAGTGGAGGTGCTAGACTTGAGAGTCTCAGCTTTCATGGTCAGCTTGGTGATAATTAAATATAGCTCATCTCTAGAATAAGAATCAAGAGTATTTACCTCATTCTTAGCATTACTGTCACTATCATTATTAGAGGAGTGCTCACTTGATAACTCATCTGATTTTTCCTCAACTGCTATGAGACATAGATTTGCTAGCTCTTGTGATGTCCTCCTCATCAAGTTCAGAGTCACTTGTGTCATCCTAACTAGCCTTGTACACTTCCTTATCTTTCTTGGAGGTGTATTTCATAGTAGGAACTTTGCTCTTTTTCAGCTTGGGACAATCAAACTATATATGGCCTTTCTTATTGCATCCATAGAAAATGAGTTGACTCTTATTACTTTTTTTTCTTATAATTCCTTGCCCTTTTGCTCTTTGAGAGAAATCTTTTTACTTTATTTATTATGAAGGCAAGTTGCTCATCTTCATTGTTGTTTTCATCATCACTAAGAGAAGATGTTAGCAAACAATAAAAAGAAGGAGATTCAGAGCATACCTCATTGGTTTTTAGGGTCAAATCTTTTTTTCTCACTTCGAAGCTTTTAGATGTCTTTTTAAGAGTTATTTCATGAACCAGAAGCTTTCTCATAAGTTCATCCAAAGATAGGACTTCTAGCTTATTAGACTCCTCTATTGCTATCTTCTTAGCTTCCCACTTATCCTTGGGAAGAGTTCTTAGGATCTTTACAACCATATCTTTGTTGGAGTAGGACTTTCCAAGAGTTTTGAGAGTGCCCACTATGTCAATGAATTAATAGTACATCTTAGTAATGGATTTACTAGGCTGGTATATAATGTTTTGTACATGTAAGTATGCATTTATATTTTTTTCTTTTTAACTTCACTGGTGCCTTCATGTTAAGTCTGCAAAGTATCCTAATTTTCTTTTTCCAATGTGCACATTTGCAGCTTTGCATGTTAAGATATATGGATAACACAAAAGAAAATGTTAATGGCTTATCTATTATTTAGATTTGCCTTCTTTTCTTCCATTGTCCATTCACTTTTACGCTTGTTTACAAGATCTCCTACCATTTTAGTTGGAACTTCTCTTCCTTCTTTGACAATGTGCCAATGATCTATGGTTTCACTATCTATAAAGATTTCTATGCAGTTTTTCCAATACCCATAGTCATTGCATTTGAAGAATAGTGGCTAGTGGATTGATTGTGATTCCTCATGACTTGCCATGATTTTTACTTTGAGCACTTAAGCCTTGATAGATAGACTAGTTCTAACACCAATTATAGTCCCTTGATGCCCTAGAGGAGGGGGGATTGAATAAGGCAATGACAAATAAAAACAATTAAAGTTGTGAGTTGTGCGAAAATAATAAGAAATCGAGATAATCAATTTATAGAGGTTCGACACAATCCTACCTACATCCTCTCCTCTAGTTTTCTTACTATCTGCATAACTTTCAGGTGCTATCAATCACCTTTACAATAGTAGCTTTCGATCATTGCCAAGCTATTACAAATAGACTTCTAGGTGCTACTAAAACCGTTTCCAAAAGTAGTTTATAGGTACTACCTTAAACTTTCACAACAATGGTTTTAAAATCTTCCAAACCAAAAACTTTCTCTAAAGAATTTATAACTTAAAGATGAGAAAGAATACTCCTACTAAAGCAATAAATAATAAAGAATACATTCATAATAATTGCTTGACTTGGTGGAGACTTTTGAGAGATGTCTTAAAGCTTGTTCTTCAACTCTGTTTTGAAGAAGACTTTTGCAAGCTTTTGACAATGATATTCCCTTGAAGCTAGATCACACTTGTTTTCACCCTTTTATTAAAGATTCCTTTCACAACAAAATATACTCCCTTTTGAACATTTTTCTCTTCTTTTCCTTTTCTTAATTTTATTGTGGGAAAGTCCTTTTATAAGTAAAGACACAAAACTAGCCGTTATAAAGAAGGTTGTCACTCCATGTCATAAAGTAGTCACTTAATGCCTCTTGGACAATCTCTACATTCGTTGTTGGGTGAGAATACGACTTCAACACCCATTGATTATATTAAAATGCTCGTGGGAACTAGCTGTTAGAGATAGATTTGCCTAGATGCTCATCTTATGACTTTCTCAATTTTTTAGTTACAAATTACTTCAATGACTGTTAGAGCTTCTTGATGCCTATTGGAATTCAACTTCAACTTTTGTTAAGATATGGACAATGCATATTGAAGTTTCCAAAAGGATGTGAACTTGATGCTCTATTTTTCAAGTTTTTCTACAGTGCATCAACGACTGTTGTCTTATTTTTAATGCCTATTGAAGAGGATCTCAATGTGTGTTGCAAATATGAAGATGCCCCATTGGAAGGTCTAGAACCTTTAGCTTTGCCTGGGATCTTTTTCAATGCCTATGTCGAGGCTTTGAGGGTTTTGTTCACATTAAGTCATTTAATCCAACTACTATTGCAAAAATGAAATACCTATTAAGGTCTCAATGAGCCACGCCCATTGTGAAAATGCAACGCCCGTTGTAAAGGTCAACTTATGAAGCTCAAGTGTTTAAGTCATCAAATGCCTATTGATTCCTAAGAGAGTCACTGGTTGAGAGGTCTAAAAGACTTTGCTCATATTTAGGTGTCACTTCAACACTTGTTGAGAATCTTTAATGCCCGTTGATGATGTCAGAATGCCAGTTGAATGACTGCAACATATGTTTGCTTTGAATACTTAGAGTTTTTAACCAAACTCTTTTTCTAAAAGCCTTGGATCAAAAGATTGATGTATTTGCAAGATTTTACACACCAACTTGGACAAGAGTTAGCTTTTAGATATGTTAGTAATCATCAAAACAAGTTTGGTTCATCAACCTCCTAAGCCAGGTTCAATAATTTGTTATTGTTGATAGGTTTAGTAAGATGGCTCATTTGATTACATGTTCTAAAACTAATGGTGTAATACATATTATTAATTTGTTCTTTAAAAAGGTGGTTCATTTGAATGGCATACCTAAGACCATTGTTAGTGATAGAGACATTAAGTTCTTCAGCCACTTTTGGCTTACCTTATGGAGTAAATTGGGAACCAAACTCTTATTTTATATTATTGCACATTCTCAAATGAATGGACAAATTGAAATGGTTAATAGGAAGCACTACTTTTTTATACACTATCATTCCAAAGAACTTAAAACATTGGGAGAAGTGTTTACCACATATTGAGTTTGATTGTAATCGAGTTGTTCATTCTATTACTTTTCACCTTTTAAAGTTGTTTATGACTTTAATCCTTTAACTCCTTTGGTATTATGCCTTTGCCTATTAATGAGTGTGCTAATCTTGATGGTAAGAAGAAGGTAGATTTTGTGAAAGAATTACTTGCTAAGGTTCAAGCTACTATTGAAAGGAAGAATAAGTAATATGCTAAACAAGCTAATAAAGGGTGATCAAAGGTTGTTTTTGAATATGAAGATTGGGTTTGGATGGACATGCATAAGGATAGGTTTCCTACATAAAGGAACTCAAAATTATAAGCTAAAGGAGATGAACCTTTCAAGCCTTGGAGAGGATCAATGACAATGCCTACAAACTTGATTTACTAAGAAACTATGGTAATGCTAGTATTACTTTTAATGTTGTTGATTTATCTTTATTTGACATAGGTGATCCAAGGACGTATCCTTTCAAGAAGGGAGGGAATGATGAAGATCAAAGCGCTAACCAAGGTATTCCCAAGGATTATTGAAAGTCCAATTATTAGAGTGAAAAAAAAGAAAAAATCTTTACAAGGATTAATCATGAAGATACAAGAGAAAGAGGTTTTGATTAAAGCTAACAATGCATTACCAAGATTAATTACTTATCTTTGTGTTAAAGATGATAGAAAAGGCTTACCATATGAAGAATAAAGCTTAAAGTCAATGTCAAAGTAATTGGACGCATATGGAGCTGAGTTCGACCAAATGAAGCTAAGATGAGGAGCTTTCTATCATGCTTGCAACCAAAGTTATAGCCTAAGATTTTTGCTTCTTATACCTTTTATTGTGCTTGTGATAAAAGTCATAGGTTGTAACACGTTTGATTTTAGCTTTATAAATTTTTTGAAAACTTAGTCGATTTTAGTTATTTACTTCATAATTAGTTAGGATACTTATCTAGAATTAGTTTCCTATTGAGATATGACTTTAAATAGGAAATTAAGACTTTTTTCATATGGGAAACCTCACTTTTGAGGGCTATTTAAAGCCTTATTGAAGTATTATAAATTTTACAAGTATCATCAACAATATTGAGTGTGATAAATTTTTGCTTTGCTTTTTTATACTCTTAGTAGAATACAAAATATAAACTTAAAAAAGGATTGATCAACTTTTGTGGCATCTTAAAGATTGGAGTTTTAAGGACTTAGTTTTCGTAGGGTTCTAATATAATCAATAACTTATTTTCTAGCTTTCTTGGTTAAAGTAACAAATCATATAAAGGATTCCTAAGGCAGATCACCTAACGAATTCTCTATCACTATTAGGGAATTTTCATTCCCCATTGTGATGTCAACACTCATTGAGTTCCTTTTAGTAATTGTTGAAGGCATAATTAGTACGTAAGCTTTAACCATCATTGTGTTTTTGCCCATGGTCTTTTTTTTTCATGCAATGTGTATTGGAACCTATCTACTATCATTGAGGTGTGTCTAATTTCTACAAAAGAGTTAGCCATTTTTACTAGGTTTTTCTAACAGTAGTTGATGCTTCTCAATAGTGATTGGCACAATTAATCATAATCATTAATAGTACTTATTTCTAGTTCTCTTCAGAACTAAATTTTTTATTGTAATCTTATGGATTTTATTGTGTTGCCACTTTATGCACGAGATATTTAAGTTGGATGGCTTTCTTCAACTTAATCTCTTCTAAAATGTGGGACTTATAAGATCAAAATTATAACATTTGCACATATGTTAGACATTTCACCCTATATTTATAGCCATCAAAACAATAATTAAAACCTATATGGTTTAAAATTTTCTTCAATTTTTATAATGGCAAACTATTTAATATGGTATGCATAGTGTAAGATAGTTTAGGTTAAGGTCCTCACTTTGAGCATAGTTCAAGTAAGACAACTAGTCATTTTGACTTATTATCCTTAACTTCCCTTGTTATAGACTTGGGTTTGGCTTTCGTTGTCATTAAAATGTAGATGATCTCACATAATGTTCTATAATATGTCTCATAGTGCTTAACCTTATAATATGTCTCCCAACACAACCTTAATTTATCTTCTTGAACTTTTCCCATTTTTTTGCATTGTGTAGAACTTAAACTTTTCTCCCTTTTTTCATCAACAAAAAGAGGAAAAATATCGCAAAAAAAAAAAAAAAGAAATAATAAATGGATACATATAAACATAAGAATCTCATAGAAAATGAAAATTTATTTATTTAGTCATCAATACTATAATTTTTAAAGGTAAGAATTATTAAAAAATCATAAAGGAAAAATCAAAGAAAATATCAAAGAGAAGGTTCAATTAGGATAATGGCTAGATTGTCCAGGCTTGATTGGTATATCTGGTGATTTTGGAGATTAACTCTTAACTAAAGGTAGCTTACTTTAAGCTTCATCATCCTTTGCATTTTTTCCTTTTATATTCTTACATATTAGATTCTAAGTTAAATTTGAGCTTTATGTTATTAATTACCTAATGTAGAGTTTGAATTATATCTCTTACTTATAAATTGATCTTATTTACTTGTCCTTGAAGAGCTGTGACCTTATTATCCAAATTGCTCTTTATTCTATTAAGTAAGTTCAGTTACTGCAACACCTTTTCTTCAAATACAGAGAGAGATGGGGTTTGAGTTTGAGAAGCGAAGAAGATGGTTTACTTGATTGAGTTGTTATGCCTATCTTGGTAGCTACTGTGACATATGCGCTTGCAACTTCCTCAAGGTTCACATCTTCTTTAGCTGCTTCTGCTTTCTCATATGTGAGAGAAATAATTCTATTTGCTCTCATCTTCAGAATTCCTATACTCAAAAGCATCTTCTCACTTATTACTTCATTACATGTAAGGCTAGCAAATTCTATGGAGTGGCCATCCTCTTTCTTTCTTCATTTCTATAAACGACTCTTATAAATTTGGCTATTTTTATGATGTAATGAGTAATAACAAAGGAATTCTTTTTATCTACTTATGGTTCCATACTTTATACCAATAACCATGGTCTATCAACCTTTTTCTTATTAACCATACACTAAAGATAGAATAGATCCAGTGTAGTGCAGTTCTTATTAGATTGCCCTTAACAATTGATTTTCCAAACAAAAAACTTATGTGTAAGCCGCATAGGATGGTTTTTTTTGTCCTTGATACCTTACTCGTAGAGGAATCATTCTACATTGTTTCACCTATTATTGAGAGCTAGAAATCATTCATGGCAAGCTTGAAAACTATAGGCTATTCAGAATATGCTTATTTTGACACTTTGAAGCGTTGAGATACTTCCTTGAGTTTCATTTTGTAATTGTTTCTAAGAAGCCAAAAAAGGATTGTTCCTTATCACAATCTTTGTCAAGTGCCTCCAAGGTAGCTAGAAACTCCACTGAAAGTTCTGCACAAGCTGTTTCTTTGATCTTTACAAAGAACTCCCGACATATCCCTTTCACTCAACTCTATATATATATATATATATATATATATATATGTTTCATGATAAATGAGTGAGTGAAGTCAATCTAACGAACATAAAAACACCAATCATTATTCTAGCAATGACCTAAGAAATCTTGAAAGAGAGGCAATACTTGATTATAAGGATTGAGTATTAACAATGTTACTAATGAAGATATATGTAGTATAAATAGGTGAATTCAAAATTTTGGAATACACACACACACACACACACACACACATCAGATACCAGTTATGATGGTCAAAAAATGCTTTAGGCATGGTTGAGGAGTCCATGTGAATGATGTATGTATTAGATTATGCCAAAGCAGAGGCATTTAGGTTAATTGTGAGCAAAAGTATATATCCTAGCTCCATCTTGAACATTGGAGTAGCCATGGCTGAGTTATATGGACACAATGTTTGCTTACAAAAGTTAGTTTACAAACAATTTTATTGGTTATACACAAACACACACACACACACACACACATTCTTACAATATTAGTAAATATATTAATTATAATAATATATAAAAAAAATTATATATTTAATGTTTACCTATGGAGTTGAAAATAATAACGGATAAATTTATCTATGAAAAATTTCATTACAAACCTAAATCCATACTAGTGATAAATGAATTTTTGGATGTCTTTCGAGAAGAACTACTAGGCATTCCTCCTAAAAGAAAAGTCAAATTTCTAATAGACCTAGTCCTTAATGTTGAATCTATTTCAATATCACCTTTATTGAATATGAATTAAAGGAATTGTACGATTAGTTATAAGAACTATTGGATATAGGTTTTATTCACCTTTGTATGTCACCATAGGGAGTCTCAATATTGTTTGTATAGAAAAAGGATGGATCTTTAAGGTTGTGTATCAATTATAAATAGTTGAATAAACCCACTATTTATAACAAATATGCATTACCTCGAATTGATGATATGTTCGACCAGTTACAAGGAGCTAGATAACTTTCTAAGATAGATTTATGGAATGGATACCATCAGCTCTAATTAAAAAGAAAGAATAAATAAGACAACTTTCAAAACAAGATATGGCCGTTATGAATTCATAGTGATGCCTACCTTAGAATTGAATGACAAAAGTATGGATGTACAGATGAGCCTTTTCAGGGTTTAAATCCCATGCAAAACTTTGCATGGATGTATAGAGGAGCCTTACAAGTGATTAGAAAGCTTCAAAGTTGCCTTTTTAGGGTTTAAATCCCATGCAATTTGCATGGATGTACAAAGGAGCAATTCTAGCTCTATGGTTGTGTAGGTATTTTGCATAGGCTTACAAATGAGCGATTCCATAATGTATAAGCATATAGATATTGTTGCATAGGCATGCAAGTGACTTTAGGTTTTGGATAATCTACATAGGCATGCAAACACACATGCAAAGGTTGCATGGGTGTGCAAGGCACCTGCAGAGGCATGTAAGCCCATTTTCAACTCCCTTCAAGTTTGGTTCGAGTTGTGCACGTCCATGCAAGGTTTTGCATAGGCAAACAATGGTTCCATTACATATATATATATATATTTCTTTTTTCTTCCCATTTTGACCTATAAGATATAAATATAACTCATAAAGCCTTTTCATATACAAATTTAACTAAAGAATAACAAGAATTAAAAGAAATTAGCTATAACAATATATGAACTTATACACCAAATAAAGTCCCCTAAAATTAAGCTTTTGCTTGTCCTCAAGCAAAAACTAATCCTATCTAAGTAAAATTCAATATTTCAAATGATCAAGATCAAGTTCCAAGTTCTTAAAGAGAAGTTTATCTCAGCATAACCAAAATTTTGATTCATTAAGCAAATAAACATCACAACAACAACAAGTTCGTAATTAACATGCTTCATCTATAATCAATTAATACAATAAAGTATATGTGTGTATTGGTAACATATTTCATTTAAAATTCCAGTTGCCATATACAACTTAAGCAAGATTATACTTTGACTTCTTAGAAGTCATGCATGATCATAGGCAAGAGTATCCCACCATTCTCTACTAATATAGATCTTAGAAACCTAAGAATCATAAGGTCTTTTAGAGCTTGTAATGTGAGGCTAGGGGTAAGGTTTCATTAAAAAAAAAAATGGTTAGGTTTAAAATAAGAGAATTTTGTTAAGACATGAGTTATAATAATAATGTAAAGTGTATTTGAGGCGATATTTGTGAATTTACAATATTCATTCTTTATAAGACATGCATACTACCTCTCATTATTTTCATATTTTGGTTTTCCTTTTCTTTTTAATTTCTTTTGTTATTTTATCAACTTACCATTCCTAAACTTGAATTGATCTTTATGATATCAAAATTTTACAATTAATAAGCCCTTATTTCTCCCTCTTCAATCATGCACATGAGTATAACTTACACCATTATCATATTTTAACTTTATTCTCTTGATAGGGGAAGTAAAATTTTATTTATGTTATATGGTTATAATGAGGGTTATGGGTTAAAGAATGAAAAGGCTAATGATGCTTATAAGTGATTATATATTAAGGCTCTAAGGCTTAACAAGGGTCAATGTAAGTAAGTTATTAATGGTGGTTAAATGAGGGATCAAGAATGCCTCATCACCTCCTTGGGATTGCTAAGTCTTCGATTTCACCTCAAAAGATGGTTTAGCAAATTCTAGCATGTGTAAAAGTGTCCACTTACCTAAGTCACGTATAATTATCAATTTCAATTTTAAAATCCATATTTCACCAAGAAGCGCTTAAATTGTTTTATTGTGCTAATTAAGTATAAATCAAACACACTAACTAAGACCATGTTATTATCATAGGTAAATTCAACTTGATTGATTAAAATAAGTTATAATGTTTCTTATTAATTATTCACCTTAAGACCTAGAAAATCATTCCTTAATCATCTAAATTATCAAATTTTAACATTCAAAGCACAAATTAAGGATTAATCCCATAATTCCCCTAAACTTAGATTTATCATTGTCCCTAATGATGCAATAAATGTAAACGAGAGGAGATGGGCAAAGAAGGTGTCCCTTAATGGAGGCAAGAAGAAGCAAAATTTACAATAAAAACACAAGCATATAAATAAAAGCTAGGACTTTATTAAAACACAAACACAAAACATAAAGAATATAAACATAAAACATAAACATAAAAATGAAAAGAAACATGCAAATTTAAAGTCATTAGATTGACAATTAGGAGTTTAGCTTCACCTAAATTTTACTTTGGGTTTAGAATTATCTCTTATCAATAGTTTAAGCACCTCATGTAGAAAATTAAAATCCCTAGTAAAGGACAATCTTAACCTCTTCTTTTTACTCTTTAACTTATGAAATGGCGTCCATTCTTGTACTTGATTTAGTTCATTGAAGATTAAAGTAGGTGAGGGGTCTTGTTCTCTTAATAATGCATGTTTGAGATTAAAAGGCAATGGGTCCAACTTCAATTGATGAGAATTTAAAAGATGATGAGATGTTGCTATGTCTTTTTTATAGTCCAATCCATTAAGTAAGGAGAAAGAAGAATGGTCATCCTCCTGCATCTTAAAAGTGAAAAGATTACCTTGTATGTGTGAGCAATGAAACCCTCTTCAATTCTTACTATTTTAATTTTCTAAGCTTAAAATTTCTCACTATTATGGACAATCTTTATACACACACTCTTATTTCTCCTTCACATTCAATCACCTCTTTTTCTTCATAGGCTAGTCTTTAGGTTGGAGCATTTGAAATAGAACTTTTTTGTCACTTACATGTAAAGTTCAAATTCCATCTTGAACGTCCACTAGCACGCCACCAATATGAGGGGGATCTCTCAATCTTCTTTCATATCTATAATAAAAAAATTTATAGGAATTATAAACTTATCTACCTTTATAAGCACATCTTCTACAATCCCCTTTAGATATACGATGGAATGGTCAATTACTTGCAAAGGCATCCATATTGGCCTCATCTCTTCATGCCTAATTTTTAAAACAAAGACAAAGTCATCAAGTTAGTGTTAGATCTTAAATCATACAAAGCTTTATCAAAAGAAAAACAACCAATTTCATAAAGGGATAGAACTTCCTTGTCACTTACATGTAAAGTTCAAATTCCATCTTGAACATCCATTAGCATGCCACCAATATAAGGGGGATCTCTCAATCTTCTTTCATATCTATAATTAAAAAAATTTATAAGAATTATAAACTTATCTACCTTTATAAGCACATCCTCTACAATCCCATTTAGATATATGATGGAATAGTCAACTACTTGCAAAGGCATCCATATTGGCCTCATCTCTTCATGGTTAATTTTTGAAACAAAGATAAAGTCATCAAGTTAGTGTTAGATCTTAAATCATACAAAGCTTTATCAAAAGAAAAACAACTAATTTCATAAAGGAATAGAAAATCTCTTAAAGTCTTCTAACTTAAGAGGTGAGTTATTATGAAAGATGGCACTATATTCCTCGATAAGTGTGACTCATTCACATTTTTCTATTATCTTATTCTTTAATAAGTTCTCCATCATGAACATGGCATACTTTGGCATTTTGAAGGGCGCTTTCATGAAACGTACACTAATATGAATCTTCTTGCGCTTCTCCATAAATTTTGCAAATTATTTTTCTTTTGTATACTTGAAGGAAAAGGAATGGGAGGTACATATGGTTTTGAAGGCACATAAGAGGTGACTTCCTCCTTGGGCTTATCTTTTTTGATGAACTCTTTGTCTTGGTCTTATTTTTCTTCCACCATCGAATTTATCTTCTTGCCACTCATTAATGTAATCGCCTTCACTTGATCCATAGGATTGGATATGGAGGTGTTAAGGAAGGTCCTATGAGATCTAGAGTTTAAAACGTTAGCTATTTATCCCATTTAAAGCTCAAAGTTATGAATGGAGGAACAATGGTTTTTGGTAATCAAATCAACCCTTATATCTAGTGTTCTTATCATCTCATTTTAGTAGCCTAACTTAGCTTTGATTTTAGTAATAAATCTTTCCATAAGGTTTTCTAGATTAAATTTCTTCCTTTGGGATTAGTAATAAGGTGGTTGGTGAAAATTATGAGGGCTTTGGGATTATGGCTTAATGAATTATTGTTAGACCCATAAAAATAAGGGTGATAAGCCAACCTATATTATAGGAGTTGGAATAAGGAATATTGGCTTGACTATTGAAATTTCTCATAAAGTTTACTTGCTTTTATGTAAAATGGTTCCCTGTTTCATAATCAACACTTTTGTGATCTTTCTCCTCATATAGCTCACATAACACTTGCAAGAATGAAGAAGAAATTGCATTAGAATTTAATTTCTTAGTTAAAGAAGATACTTGAGCTTACAATGCTTTCAATGTATCTATGTTATAAACTTTAACAACTCTTTTTGTTATATTCCTCTTATTAGCTTGGTAATGGTTGTTTGCCATAGTCTCAATAAGTTCATAAACGACATCAATTATTTTGTCTAAAAGAGATATACCTATAATAGCATTTATAGTGATCTTGAATTTCCTAATCAACCTATTAGAGAAGGTGTGAAAAATTAACCATTTAGGAATTTGATGGTTTGAGCATCTCCTTAAGGGGTCTTTAAATCATTCCCAAGCTTCATTAAAAGTCTATTAATCTCATTGACTAAAAGTTATGATTTCATTATAAAGCCATGATGATATTTTAGATGAGGAAGTCTTGAGAAAGTTGGTCTTATGTGGTAATGGTCTTACACTCCAATGAAGTGATCCATGCCTTATCTTTGTCTTTAAGAATGAAAGCAAAGAGGCATAGTTGTACACATTTATAGATATGTCATTTGCCTAAAAGTGTCACAAATCTCTAAAAAGTTCATGTTATAGGCATTAGGATCTTCATGGAAGAGTCCATGGATTTGGAGAGTGTTGGTGAACATTTAAATGAAGGCAAACTTAATCTCAAAATTGTTAGCTTTGACATTTGGTCTCATGATGGCTAGTTGTAATCCTTCAAGAAGATGAATAATTACCTCATTCAATGCCTGTTTTATTGGTTTGCCATCTCTTAGTTTCTTTGATTTTCTCACCTTCTTTAAATTAAGGTTCATTCAATCTCAAGATCAAAAGGAGGTAACTCTAGTTTGTTCTCTGGATTTTGAGTTCTAGTCATTTACTTGAAACAAAGAGCAAGAAACACAAATCAAAATAAAAGAAAACTCTAGATTAATGTAGAAATAATGGCTTATTATTAATGCAATTGATCCCTGTCAACGACACTAAAAACTTGGTGATGGGTGTGTACTAAATGTAAACCTTTAAACTACAAATGCATAAGTCACAATTAATACAATGTATAAAAGTACGAATATCATTTCCACTAGGATTGAGATTAAGTACCAAGTGTCTTATTTCTTATATTATCTAGAAAATCAAAGTAAAAAAAAAGGTTTAAACTAAGAATTAGAACTAAGTAAACTATAAACAAAGTAATTATAAAGAAAATAATTAATAGAAGAAGCTCCCTAGGGCTTCAACTTCACTTGTTAACTACTTATAGTTTTTAATCTTTCATTCAATTATTTATTCGTCTAGTGTTACTATCAAATCACTTAATTGATTAATTAATCACTCTCGAGTGTTAATTAACAAACAAGAACATGTTAAACTCAAAGTACTTCGACACAATAGATAAACAATGCAAGATCCTAATGATAGTAATAAATTATTAAGGTCTCTTAACACATAATAGATTAAGAGAATCATTAAAGGTCTATTATATTAAAAACATCTCTTAATAATCAGTTCATAAAACCAAATATGATTAATGGCCATTTAATCAATAATATGAATGTTCACAATGATTACTAACACAATGATGAATAAAACCAAAAGAACTTATGTTAGAAAATCATAAGATTCATCTATAACCTTAGCTCAAAGAAACTTGGTTCATAATGAAAGGAAAAAAAAAAGAGGAAATAATCAAACTAATGGTGTTTAAAGGCATAACCTCCATCTTTTAAGTTCTTATATGAATTTCCCTTTAATCTCTTTTTTTCTCCTTAACCTTCTCTTGATGGCTTTTCCTTTTCTTTTGATTAATTTCTAGCTTGTTAGTTGATTATTTTGTGGTTACTTGATGATGAAATTCATGCAACAAAACCTTCTTTTATAGTGCCTTTGATGCTCAAACTAAATTGGAAGCTTTGAAGGTTTGAAGAGGAAATAAATGCAAGTGATTAGGGAGCTTCAAAGTTGCCTTTTTAGGGTTGCATGCTAATGTAAAGCTTTACATGGGCATGGAGAAAAGCGATTTCAGTTGCATAGGCATGTACGTATATTGTATGGGCATGCATATGAGCAATTCCAAACTCTATAGGCGCATTGGTATGTTGCATGAGTGTGCAAGGAAGGTGTGCAAGTGACTTCATGTAAGGTCCATAACATAATTTTAGGAAATTTTAGTAATTATAATTATTTTAAACATATTTTTTCACTATTTTTATGTACATAATTATAAAATTTAATGATTTAATGATCATTAAATATATTTTAATGTATTTAAGAATATTATTTAATGTATATATGAGTATTTTAAAGAGAAATAATTTTCTATTAATGAGATTAGCATTTTAGTTAAAGTTATGTGATTTATTATGAATTGTATTCAATAAGTTATGTTTAATGAATATTATATATTGAATAATTTAAATTTAAATAAGTATATTATGATATTTAATATTTTTTAAGATGAGTTTATATAAAGAAAATATATTTAAGGATTTAAGGATTAAAGATATAAAATTAATTATTTAAGTATGAATTTTATTGAGATTTAAAGAATTTATGAAAATTAGTTTAAGCTAATATGAGTATAAAATGAGTTTAATGTTAATTAGTTTAAGCTAATATGAGTATAAAATGAGTTTAATGTTAATTAACTTACAAGAATAAATTATGTTAAGTAAATGTTTAAGAAATTTAATTTAATGATGCTAAAGATAGTCATTTATTTAAATTTATTTAAGTTATTGATTAAGTTTATTTAATTACGAATATTATGTGAATTGATTTAGTTTATAATATTTAATCATAAGAAATTAAATTATTTATGTGAGAAGAATTTTTTAAATTTTGAGAATTAAATTATTTATGAGATATATTTTATGCTATGAAAATAATTAATTTTAGATGATTTAATATTTGATTGAAGTAAATTTAATATTAAATTATTTAAATTAAATATTATATTAATATTCAAGAGAATTCACTTAATTTCAGTTAATTTATGCATTTTATAAAAAAAAAATCAAATTTAATTATGGAGAGGGAATTTAATTTTATAAAATTTAAATATTATGTATGGTGCATATTTTAATTATAAGAATATTGATTATTATATTAAATCATTATTTTATTATTATTATTGAAAAAAGAAAAGAAATGAAACTAAAAAAAAGAAAAAAGTGAAAAGAAAAATAAAACGTAGGTCGGTTTGGCCAGTCAAATTGGTGTGGCCAAAACTTGAAAGGAAGAATAATACAAAAACCATATTCAAAACAAGAAGAGAAAGGAGGAATATACATAATCGGTCTGCATCATATAGGAGAGAGAGGAAGAAGGGGGAGGTGGCTGACCCATCATGCCAAAACAATGTTGTTTTAGTCGTGCGACTAGCACATCACTACCTCCTTATTGAACTACAAAAAATGACATCATTTTGGGCAATTTGGAGCCAAAATAGGGGCAAAATTTTAAATAGTCATAACTTTTCAAACAAAACACATTTTTGGTTGATTGGAAAGCTCTTTTGACAAACTTTTCTATTACTCTTGATATGCCTCAAGAGGAGATCGGACGATGGTGAAATAATTGGTCAAATTTTGATCAAAGCTTGGTTTTTATTGATTTTGAACAAATGATAGCTTATATGATGACTCCGTTAGTTCCTACAAACTCCTGGAAAAAAAATCTACAAAATGGCATTATCCATTTTTTAATAGCCACTAATGAAGAACTTTAGCCATCACGTATGGTGGTTTGGTGGTCGCCTAATAGACCTAAGTAAAAATTCATGCTAAAAAATCATATTAATTATCCCAATCACGATGATTCAAGCTTTATAAATATTGAAGGTTTGGATAAGGTTTTATGAATTTGTATTTTTTAATAATTATAAATTGGGTCCTAAAATATAAAATTAAGGTTTGTGTGAGATTTATTATTATAAAATGATTTATATGGATGTAAAATAATTTTTGGTGAATTATTGATAGAGAAATTAGAGCTAATTATTTATAATTTGAGGTTAATTGCATTTTTAGACTAATTTGAAAGAATATGAAGGTTTAAGGATATTTATGAAATTGAGGATTTTAGGGAATCTAATGGAGAATTAATAATAGTTATTAATATGCTTTAAGTTTTTATGATGAAATAGAAATAATAATGTCAATTGTGGATGTATACATAGTAAATGGACTAAATTAATAAGTTTATAAAAGTTTGAGGACTTAAATTATTAATATGTTTAATACGAAAGTAATGATAGTTATGCATGTACATGAATATTAAATGACAAATTAGGAGATTCTATATAGACCATGGACTTGAATGATATGAGTTATATATGTAAATGTAGTTTTTAGACTAAATTGCAAGTTTAGGAAAAGTTTATGATCAATGCTCTTTTGGCCTTTTTAGCCAATAATAGCTTATTTTATGTATATAACATGCTTTATAGATGATTTTAGATAACTTTCCATATTTTTTGTATTTTTCTTATATTAATATAAATTTATTTATACGTTTGGGCATGTATAACTTTAAGGATCAAAGATAAGGAAAATATATGTGATTAAGAATTAACAATATCGAATGACAGGGTTTTGTTATTACTTTCGATGTCCATTACATACATGCATCATAGTTTTATATATATAGGCTATAGTAGACCAAATTATGTTAATATAAAGTCATATGCATTTTATGAATGAATGAAATGCCATAAAATAATTGTTATGTATAGATGCAATGTGATGTGAAGATAGATCGGGGATGAAATAGGAATATAAAAAGTCATAGCTAGCTATGCAAGGATTATAACTTATATGAAATGAATGAAATGTATGCTTACATGATGCGGCTGACGAGAAAACTCTTCAGTACAATAGATAAGTAAATGATACCACTAGTGGGCTAACTCCCTTATGCGAGAAAGATAAGTAAACTATGTAGGAATTCCCATGGGCTTAACTATCCATATATGTAATGATATGTTATGTAGATGTTGTATGCAAATCATGTGCCATATAGTTAGAAATGCATTCATGTAAAGGCATTTAAACATGCATATGGACATATAGAATCTCTTATTAAGTTTCCTACAACAAACTCACTTTCTATAAACACGGGTTGTTTTGCAGGTTAAGCATAGGCTTGTTGTCATAAGTTCATTCTTAAGGATAAACACTATAAGTTATGTATCATGTATATGTTAAGGCATTACACATATTCCTCGTAATTGCCTAAGTCATTTATGTACAAATGTTAACAAGGATTATGTATTTAACTAAGAAATGAGATTATCATATATTTTATATTCTTAGATATCTCTGTAATGTCTTTAAGTATATTATGAAATATCTATAATGGATTTATATATATGAGAGTTAAATATTAAAAGTTAAGATATAAGGTGTACAAAAGTTAAATGTTAATGATTAAGATATGGTTTAATGAGATTATGTGAGATATAACTATATGTTAATGATTATGATGTGTAATGAAATGGAAACTAGAATGATTAAGTTTAAACATCTTAATTCTAAGGACTATTTATGGGATTTTATTACATATATATGATTTATGATATGAAAGAAAAGATAAAAGAAAGAAATATCATTTTTTAAGAAATGTTTAGTCCATAAATTCAAAGCAAAATTGATGCAAGTTTAAGATTTTTAATATTTGAATAATACATAAAAAGGTATGATTGGCCTTTCTATGAGCTAAATTAGGCTTGTTATGGGTTTTAGAGGCCTTAAACATTCCCTTTTTCCAGTATTAGCATGGTCTAAAATTTGGTTTCTAACACTTTAGCTTTTGGACAATCTAAATGGGCATGCACACACCCATGTAAAGGTTGCATTGGTGTGCAAGCCCATTTTTAACTCCCTTCAAGTTTGGTTTGAATTGTGCATACCACACAAGGTTTTCCATAGGTCTGCAAAGGTTTTTTTACACATTTTTTGCTCTTCTCTTCCCTTTTTAACCTATAAAACCTAAATGTACCTCATAAGGCCCTTTCATATGCACATTTAACTTAATAACATCAAGAATTAAAGGGAATTATCTATAATAATGTATGAACTTATGAACCAAACACCTGTATGCTTGAGATTTTTCCTACAGACTTGATCTCTTATCAGGAGTTTCCCATGCTAAGTATGAGTTAGGTCTACTATCATTGATGGCCATAAAAGTATAACCTCATACTTTCATTCAAGACGTGTACCTTTAAAAAGTAATCATGCATACATGTATCAACCTTTCAAGCTTGAGAGGCAAAAATGTCTAAAGGCATACTCAAAGGCATTTTCACAACCTTCTAAATGTGCCTATACCTTAAAGACATTTTAGACAAGTTGGAAACAAGCCAAAGATTTACATGTCTAGAAGTAAAAAGACAATATGTGGCGACATATGCATCATATAAACCAAGACAAGATCATTATTGATGAAAAATGCTACTATTATGGTATGCATCACCATATTACATATCATTGTCATTCCAAAAAGCATGATGAGCAAATGGCAAAAGCTAACCTTATAGGACTTAAAAAGAAATTGGGTGCCTAAGAATAAATGATTTACTTTGCCTTATAGGTGTGTTTGTAATCAAAAGTAGAGAAATAAGAATGATTTATTGATAGTGATTGCTCCAAGCACATGACTGGTGATAAAGTTTTTCTCCAAACTTGACAAGGTAGAAAGACTTAGGAGTGTATCCTTGAGTGATAATGGAAAGGCAAAGATTATGGGTATAAGTAAAATTGGTAAAAACATTGACTCTCCAATTATTGACAACATTCTATTAGTTGATAATGTTAAGCATGTAAGCCAACAGTGTGACAAAAGGCTAAGAGTAATGTTGGAACCGTAAATGTGTTATGTGTTAAGAATGAGTGACAACAAATTACTTTTTTATATGTAGAATCACTACAAAAAAATGTTAATTTAATGACCACATTTAGCTACCACATAAATGTGGTATCTATTTAGCTACCACTCAGTGACCACTCTATTATCATTTGAAGTCGAGTTGAAAAGAAATGAAATTAGTGACTCTTTTAAGACCAAACAAAGACCACAAATTGGCCAAGATATAACAATTACAAAGAGTGGTCTCTAAGTGGTTGCTAAATATGGACGGAAAATAAGACGGGTGATTTAGCTACCACTTTGAGACCACAAAGTGCAAGTTAATTTAATGACCAAAAGATGTGGTCGCTACTTTTGGTGCCACAAGGTGGCACTAACAATAACTATAATTTAGAGACCACATATTGTGGTCTCTAAATAGCGACCACATTAATCTGATAAAATTAGCGACCACAAAGCATGTGATCACTAAAAGTGTTAGAAGGTATCTAATTTAGCGACCATAGACAATGTGGTCGCTAAATTGATGAAGTACATAATTAATTATAATATTATATTAAATTTGTTATAATATTATATAATTAATTATATACTATAATATTTTGTAATTAATTATATTATATATTATAATCTTATATAATTAATATACTAATATCTATTATAATATTACATAATTATATTAAATATAATTATATTATATAATATTAAATATAATAAAATTTTAATTAAAATATAATTATATAATTTAACTAAATATAAATATATAATTATATAACTATAATATAATTAATGAAATATATTATAATATAAGTAAAATATAATTATATATTAAATATATTATAAAATATATTAATATAATTATATAAGTATATGCAAATATAAGTAATATTATCAAATAAATGAAATACATTATATAATATACCCTTTAAGGTCAGTGACCACATCCTTGTGGTCACTAACATTGATACTTATATAAAGGTTAGTGACCACCATTGTCAGCGTGTTTTAATACTTGATTATAAAAACCCAACATCGAGCTACTCTTTCTCTACCCTAAAATCTCCAAAATTTGAAACCTTACCATTTTTCCTTTCCTTATTATTTTTTTCTTTTTCCCAAATTTGAAACCCTACCCTTCTTCCCTTTCCTTCTACTTTTTGCTCTTCAATTTCTTCTTTTGAAACCCCCCTAAAATCCTCATTCGTGCAACTCCTATCCCACTTCTTGGTTCAAGCTTCTAACATCTCAAAACTTGCTATTTAGTTTTGAGACTTGGTTGATTTGAGGTTAGTTTGGATGTAATCGAAGAAGAAAAAGAACATTTGAGCCTTAATAAAACAAAATTTTTATCACCAAGAAGAAGAAGAACATCCGAGCCATAACAAAACATCCTTCAAATCGAAGAAGAAGAAAAAGAAGAAGAAGAAGCAATATGCCTGCGACATAGTTCAATTTCAAGTAATTTCACTTTCTCTTCAAGTTTCCTCTTTTTTTTTTCTTATTTGATTTTACAAATTTGATTTTTATTTTTGAAATAATCTCTAATGGCAAGCAAACTATTTGCAACATAGTTTTCATCATTCAGAAGTTCTTCCACAACGCCAATAAGGCGTCTAAAGTAAAGCTATTTTTCCTCATCAACAGCTAATAAGTAGTATGATTTATTGCTTTTTAAATGCTTATTCTTTGTGGATTTCTTTAGTTTTGTTTATTTTTGGGATTAAAGGGAAAATGGTTCTTCTATTATCTGTAATATGATGTTGTTTTCATGGCCTTCTGCAGGATTTGATTTTTGATATATGTGGGGTTCTTTAATTTCTTATTGTTTGAATGCTAATTCTTTGTGGATTTCTTTGGTTTCTTTTGTTTTTTGGATTAAAGGGAAAAGGTTCTTCGTTTATTTACAATATAATGTTATTTTTTCATGACTTTTTGTGGGCTTTGTTTTTTATTTGTTCGGGATTTGCTTTTGTTCTTGGGTTCTTATATGGCTTAGTTGTTTAATAGATGTTGTGTATAATATAGAGATGATTCCTTTGGCACTTGCTGCAGACTAGGTTTTGATCCTTGGTTTTTCTTTTTGATCATGACACATTCTTGTTTTGTTAATTCTTCGTACTATCTTTGAGCTTTTGATTTGTACTTTTGTATATTATTTAGAGGTTTTTGTCATTTTCTTTCTTCTTGCTTTTCTTTTGTGCTCTTATATCTGACTTTGATTACTAAAAAGTGAAATTTAATTGATAATCAAAGACTTTGTGTGTGATCTTTCTTGTGTGTGAACTTTGATTAAACTTTGGTTGCTTCTAACAAAGAGTTCTAAATTCCTTAAAATAGTATATCATGTCATTATTAACAACATAATTATTTAGTCTCAAGTTATTCCATTCATATGGTTCATTTTATTATGTTTTATATTTGGTTGAAGTATGTGGGCCAAGGATGACTCTTATGTTAGTAGATGTTTGTGCATGTTTGGCTTTCCAGATTGATGAGGCAGATGTATTCAAGGAAACAAAGCAGTTCATATATAAGGATAGTGTTTAATTTGTCTTCACAGACCTCGTATTACTTGGTATCTGTATGATATAATTTTTTTTTTATGCTAATGAATCACAATCTTTTATTCTTGTCATCCTTCTCAAGGGTTTTAGGATACTAATTTGTTTTGCATGCTTACTTTATACCACATGTTATATCCATCATTGTTGAATAATGGTGATGAAAAACTTATTAGAAAACTTAAGGTCAAATCTAAGATTTAACTAGTCCTGATCAATGTGTATTGAAACTTTTAAATAAAATATTTTATATGTTTTTTTTCCTATCTCAAATTCTTTGCATGACTTCTTACGTAATATATTTGAAGAATATTGTCTCAATACATCATATGTCGGAGATAAGAGAAAGTGGTTGAAAAAAAGGAATGGATTGCAATTTGCTATATTCAAAAGGAAAAGTATTTCTCAATTTCTTTTAGCAATCATACCCCTTATAATCGTACATAAATTTAAAGCATCACTTCAGACAACATTAGGATAGGAATTTTTTTTTTTTTAAGGAGACTTCTAAAGTTTATGCTTACAAATATGATTATTCCCTTCCATTCATAGAATGCTCTATTATGGCTTGTATAATAACATGACCATCTGATGAACACTGGATAGTGTTGCAATTATTAGAGTTGTATTGATATCCTCTTTGAATCCACACATTTGATATAAAAACTAACGATACATGGTTGGCCTCTATTGGCCTAAATGAGTATTCCTATGGTGCTAATGCCATGCAATCTATTTACTCATATGCTTACAGGTTATTGATTTTGACCATCCAATAACAATTCAGCTGACTATAGTTGATATTAATCCTGGCCTCAATTGTATCCTTAAAAGTGTTTTTGGAACAATCATTTGTGTTATCCAAAAGTATCTTTAAGAATGTTTATTTCTTACAACAAGGACTCTCAACTAGTTATGGAGTTGCTTTATTGTTCTTAGTAAATTGATAAGGGAATCTTTTTTTGAAAACCTTCATGATATTTTATGCTTTTTTGGGCACTGCTTGGTGCCCTTTAATGTTGCTTTTTTTGTTGAACAACTTTAATGTTGCTTTGTTCTCTTTACTTACTATAAAGGGAAAAGCAAAAAATATAAATGAAAAGGCAAGTTTTGTTCTCTGGTTCCTTAAATTAGTTGATTATGCTATCCTAACGTATGGTAAAATTGATCCTTTTTTATGCAATGCTAGTGTCAATAAGTTTTCCTTAATGATATTTATAGAAGCATTTCGAGTGTAGTGAACTAAATCTAATAATTGGTTAGTTGGGGTTGTAAATTTTTTTTGTCCATTTTTCCTTTTTTCCCTTTTAATTCTTATTAGAATTTTGAAATATAAGAACTATAGTTTTTTTCCCCCTTTTCTCATCTTCACTTCTTTGGAATTAAATATAACAGTTGATATATAATTTATGGTTAGAAATTCTCGCAATTTTTTCTAGTTTGTATTATAAAGAAATCTCCAGAGAGCTTGAAATAATGAGTTCCAAAATAGGGAGTTGTCATATATCATGTAGCCATAAATTGTTTCACCATCTTGTGGGCTTTCTTTTGCCAATTTATGGAATTTATTAGTAATTTTAGCACGGTCGCTAGACATTTTGTATAAAAAAATCATTGAACTCTAATTTCATTCTAAAAGGTAACTATCACTAGATTTTGGTTATGATTGTACATTAAAAAATAGATGCTATGAATTTCATATTTAGTGAGCACATCAAATGTTTGGCTAAAATCATGCAAAAAGATTTTGCTAAAATCACTTGCAACATTCGACAATAATGGTATCATAGAAATAAAATCAAAATTAGTAATTTTTTGTCAATTTATATTGAAGATTTTGACCCTATTGAATTTCAGTGATGAATTCAACTACAGGTAAAATTAGATCTATCCTAATGTTAGAGAAAGATATAGGCTATGGACTAAAAAGAAGAGATAAAGAAGAAAGGGATGAAACCTTGCCCTTGAAGAAACTATCTTAAACTAGTTATGGTATAACACTTGAATCCCTTTATTTTATCTATCTTGTTGAAGGTCTCAACCTAGATTTTATGTATAAATCAAATCCTTCTCTATAACACCTATAGGTGCTCCCTTACACACTGGAGAAGGGAAATATAAGAAAAAAAAATGAGAATAGCAATGCTACCAAATGCATAATGACCTACTTCTAATAGAATTCTAAACTAATACTAGAATTAATGAAAGAAAATCCACATAAATTATAATGAATTGTAAATTGAAGCATAAGTGCATATGGTACATGTGATTGAATTAGAAATGATGCAATCTCGAGTTGGAAAATTCATTCAAGAGAAAAAGGACTTCGATCAAAACTATGGAATTTTTGTGCCTTATAATTTTTAGCATATAAAATTGTTTGGGACTAAGCATTGCTCATTATTTGAATTAATTTTAACATGATTTTCTTGGTATGACTATTTCTAGTTTCTTCCATTTGTTGGATTTGTAGTTGTTATGTTTTTGGTACTCATTTGTCCCAATCCTTCTTAAGGTATAAATATGAGATGCCCAACTACTTCTTAACATGGTGTGTCTTATGAAAATCTTGAAATTAGAGTTGAAAGGATAATGGTTGATTTTAATGGTCATCTTTAAACTAAAACTTGTTTGGAAATTTGTTTTGGCATCTTTTTGTCTAAGCATTGTCTCTCATGCTTCATTTATTGTCCATAACTCTACATTTTCTTTGTTGATTAATGACCTAGTGGTTTTTTTTTAAGAAATTTTTATATCTCTTATTGTTTTCAATTTTCTCTATAAATTTATGAAAAGCTAGCTATCATCTCCTTCTTATGTCTTTACCTCTAGGAAATTTATATGTTATACTCTTTTTTTTTTTTTGGAGTTAAAGTGGAAACTTAAATGATGTCCTTTTCTCATAAACAACATTTAAATTTATAATACAAATATTTGGACAATTGTTAGATTCGTAAGAGGTTTACCTAATAGTGATTTACAAGGGCCTTTTGAGAAAACTTATGGATGCTTAAGTTGAATGAATATATGAATTTTTTTTATTTGTAGATGAAGGGTCAACATTCTCAATTTATCTTTGTTAACATCATGTGTGGTTTGTCTTTATTCACATCTTTGCTTAGCATGATAAGGTTTGTTAATTTTTGCATCGATTTTTTCTAGAAGCCAAGTCAATTCATGTCCTTATATTTTCACAAATTGAACACTCCTTATATTTTTCTATTTTGTTGATTTTTTTTTGTAGGCAATATTTGAATTTTCATAAAGATGAAGATGATTTGTATTATTAGGTTTTAACACCTTATAATGGATGAGCTTTAAAGAAGAGGTAGATTGATGTGATTATGAAGAGGTCTCTCCAACTTCAAGTTCAATATGAAAGTAGTATTAGAGCAACTGAAGGTGGAATCACTTAGTTTGTGAACTGGAAAAATGTTCAATTTTAATTTGTGAATGAGTGTGGTGAAAGCTTATTTGTATTGATGTTCGTTTAATAAGTGCTTTAACTTGACTTTGTAATGTTAGGATTCAAATATTTATTATATGAATATTTATTATTTTTAGTGTTGTGCATTTGTAACATTAGTGTTATATACTACTATATTTTATTTAATTATTAATTAGGTTTCAGTATTTGTAATTCTTAAAGAATTTCAGACTGTTAATAATAATAATAAATAAATAAATAAAACATAAATATAAGATTATTATTATAAATTATTTAATTATTTAGCTACCACAAATTATGTGGTCTCTAAATAGAGACTATAAAATAGAGACCATATTATGTGGTCTCTAAAAAGTGACCACTATGTGGTCTCTAATCGATGCTTGTGGTCTTTTATGGTGAGCATTTAGTGACCACAAAGATATTGTTTAACAACCACATTATATGGTTGCTAATGTGGTTGCTAGTTTAGTGACCACATTCATTTTATGGTCACTAAACTCTTCGTGATTATGATTTTAGCAACCACAAAATATGATCATTAACTTGATTAGCAACCACATTTTATGGTCTTTAAATCTTTTTTTTTATAGTGTCATAAAGTCCAAAATATTTATGTTATTGATATAAATTCTATGACTAACATAGATGATAAGTGCTTTGTTAATAGATGAAGGATGGACTTGGCATAAAGACTTAGACATACAAGTATGAAGCTGATCAATAAGTTGAGAAAGAATGGCTTAATAGAAGGACTTCTAAGATTAACTTCACTAAAGATAGAATCTATGGTGTATGTCAAAGAGGTAAATAACTCAAATCCTCCTTCAAAGCAAAGTAGCATCTTCAAAACATCTCCAATTCTTTCTTATGGATTTCTTTGGCCCTAATGCTAGTATGGCATGCATTATGCACTTGTCATTGTTGATGACTTTTTATGGTTTACTTGGGTTCTATTCCGCCTTTATAAGGATTCTTGTTTTGATGCTTTTAAAATCTTTGCTAAAAAGGATTCTGAACCAAAATGATTTAAAAATCTTAACCATTATGATTGATCATGGTGGAGATTTTGAAAACTCCAAGTTTCAAAATTTTTGTGATGAAAATGAGATTTCTCATAACTTTTAAGACTTAAAACTCCTCAACAACATGGTGTAGTTGAGAGGAAAAACAAAACTCTTTACAAAATGGCTAGAACCATGCATAATGAATATAATTTGCCAAAATATTTTTTGGGCAAAAGCTATAAACACCTCTTGCTATATTTTAAATCGAGTTCTAATAAGGCCTATTTTGAAGAAAACCTCTATGAGTTATGGAACTAGAGGAAATCCAAAATTGCATATTTTAGAGTCTTTTGATTGCAAGTGTTTTATCTTAAACACTAAAGACAACCTAGGTAAATTTAATTCAAAATTTGACAAAGGTACCTTATTAGGTTACTCTACTATTAGTAAAGGTTGTAACGTCTTTAATAAGAGAACTCTCAAGAGTCAATGTATATTGTATTTGATAAATCTTACTAAACTCCCTACAGAAAGAAAAAAGATATTAATGATCTTGTAGGTCCCTTTGATGAGATCAACATTAGAGATAAAGAAAAGGAGCTAAAAACTAAACAAAAAGAAGATGATCACTCTAATGAGACTCCACCTCTAACATTTTCAAGTGTTAGATAAATGATCTAATAACTAGAAAAGGGTTGGAAATACCAGAAAGATCATCCCAAAGATCTCATTATTGGTGATCCATCATAAAGGGTGACAATTATATCTTCATTTAGAAATGCACATAATAATTATCAAGAATTATTTCTTTCAATTTTAATAAATTTGCTCTTAAAATTATGCCACCAAAAATTAAAATTGTGAATTAAGTGACAATCCTTTTCACAATTACCTTATATATTTATATATACTTTGCAATTATCTGTTAATTTTACTTTTAGTTATGAAACATTTAATATTATTTGTTTAATTGATTATCTAAAATTACTTTATTTAAGTTCAGTAAAATTTATCTTGAATTTGTGTCACTTAAGATTAAAAATATAGATTAATAGATTATTATTTGTTATAACTAACTTTGTAACTAATTATAAGTTTCAAGAAATGTAATTTATTATTTTATTTACTTGACAATAATTTTTTTATAAAATAATAATTAAATTTTAACTATTATTTATATATTAGTTTTAGTCATTTAATTAATTAATTAATTAATTAATTTAAAATTATTACTATAGTCGTATCGTGCAATGCATGAATTCATAACTAATGAATTATCTATTTATAATCATACTTAACCATTCAAGGTTAATTAATTTGTTTAATTTAGCATGTATTTATTTTATATTATGCTTATTTGCTATTAGCTATAGCAAGCAAAACAAGTCAGGGTGGATTTGAATCGGGTTAATTTTAGGTTAAGTTTAGGGTTGATTATTTTAGATTACAGATCAAATTGGGTCATTGATTCAAGTTACAAAAATAAAATTCGAGTCATTCTTGAGTTTCAGGTTAGATTGAATGATTTTTAATTTTAATTTTAATTTTAAAAATAAAACTATTATTTTAATTTTAAATAAATTTAATTATTTTAAATAATTTTAATTAAATTAATTGGGTCAACCTATTATCGAATCAAGATTTGGTCAATTTCAATTAACTTATTGATAAAGTCAGATTATTTAAGATCTTTTTCAAATTTAAATTAGGTTAAATTATTTTTAGGCTAATTTAAATTAAAATTTCAAAATATGTTAGAAATTGCTAACTCTTTTATTGTATAAAGGTCTTTTCTAAATTGGGTAAGTATACCATTCTTTAAATCTTGAAATGACTTTGACCAACGAAATGAATCGTATTTCATATGTTCAATGACTCTTCTCTTGCGGTCTATTTATTTAACAAAAAATAATTTATTTCACAATATCTTTTTTAGTGTTTGAAATACATTATAAAAATACTAATTTTCTTTTAATTTATGATATTGTAATAAAATTTAGACCATAAATATTTAGGTTATTGGTTAAAAAAATTCAAAGTATTGCATGTTTAGATGATTATATCCAATTATTTTAATCTTAGCAAATTTAGTCACTTTTATAGTATTTTTTACAATTATGATCAATTGGGAATTTTGGTTAAAATTAAATCACATAGTCCATAACGTATCGTTTATGTAAGATTAAATTTTAAGAAATATGTGTTTAGCGAGTCTCATTAATTTAAAATTTCAATTTTACATAGATGACACGTCATGAGTATATTATCTAATTTTGATCAAAATCTCAAATTAGTTATAATTGCCAAAAAAAAAAAAACTTTGCAAAATGGCTAAATCTGTCAAAACTAAAAGAATTAGATATAATCATCAAAACACTTAGAAAATTTGGATTTTTTTTTTTACTAATAGGCCAAAATATTTTATATTTATATTATTTATTATAAGAAAAATACATTAAAAATAAAAAAATTTTATAGATTTCATCTATCATCAGCTATCATCACCAGCTGATGATGATCGATGATAAGTGTCGGTAGTCAAAAATGACCAGTGATAATAAATATATATATATTTATTCAATTTATTTTCATTTAGATGAATTTCTCAAAACCCAAAAAATGACTTATTGTTTTTAAATCGAAAAGTTATTTTCCTAAAAAATGACTTTTTGATAAAAAAAAATTTTGTTAACTAATTTTTATAAGTGTACCAAATAAAAGAAAATATAAAATAAAAAAAAATTTCCGCTAAATAAAGGGAGCCTTAATATATAAAATGTGTTATTATTTAAGATGTGAAGATTGCGTTCTTGATATTGCTCCTGGCTTGTTGTATCCTTTTGAGAACATCTATAGACGTTGGATCCTATTGGAATCAAGAGTTAAGTTAGTCAATCATGTTCTTAGTACTAAGTATTCAACACATAGGGTAAATCTATACCTTTATTTTAATATGTAATTTTTGTACTTTTAATAAAAATATTAAATTTGGATGCCTTTTTCTTTGGAGTGGCTGTCATCAAACAGTTTTTAATTTGGAACTCTTATTTAATTTGGATTAGTCGATCCCATTTTGTAAATTAATCAATATATATATATATATATATATATATATAGTTAATTGGTGTATAAAATTCTAATTACGTTTTATATTAAAATTATCATAACTTTTAGAATCATAGTACACACAATGTGTGTGTGGGACAGCTAGTGAAAAGAATATTACCAAGGCAATCTAGTCATATAATGCTAAGTATAAAGCTATATAATTAAGCAATCAAGAAGTTCAATTTTTAAATCCTTTTCAAAGATGGGGGTGTCTACTAGTTGATGTCACTTTTTTTTAATTACTGTAAATTATTTAATTAGAGGAATCAAGATAATTAATTCCTTTTTACTAACCTTATATTTTGCTAGGTATAGCTGATATAGGAGATTGGTATTGTATCCTCGTGGAAACATGAAAAGAGGAGGATATGGTATTGCAGAGCGAGGCACTACCATTCTCTCAAGACTGAAAATGGTTTTCACCAACTCATCTCACTCCAGGTTTTCAATATTTCTTCCAATGGATATCTTATTGATGATTGCTGCATATTCAGAGCAAAGGTTCATGTTATCAAATATGAAGTAAAGGGGAGAAATTTTCCATGATAAAAGAACCTGGTAATGGCACTTTCACATTGAAGCTTAAAAAGTTCTCAAAATTACAAGGCACTCACCATTATTCGCAAGAATTTACTATTGCACAACATAAGTGGTACCGGATTTTGGATTTCTTGTTTGGGATATGCTTTACTTGTTATATGATTGCTTATTTACCCCCTGATGACTGGTTCATGAAATGATTGCAAGAAGTTGAATTTATACCCCAAAGGAGTCCTAGGGACTGGTGGTAAAAGTCGGCCGTTGTTTCTTGATTATTTGGGTACCAACTAGAGGTGGCAAATGGATTGGATCGGATTGGATCGGTTTGTTTCGAATTGAGTCATTTTTGCGTGTGGTAATTTTCAAGTCGAATTATTTATGGATCAATGTGTTTTTGAGTCAAATTGATTAGATTTGGGTTGCTTAAATTTTGAACAAATTCAAGTCACCTATTGAATTGTGTATGCAGAAAAGATTTCAAATTATGTTCGGGTTTGTTCTTAAAATTGATATTTCAAGTCAGTTCATTTGTTATTCATTTTTAAAATGTTCATTTGAATTTTTTTTATTATTTATGCAATATTTTCTCGTAATTTATTATAAGAAAAATAATAATTTTCTCTTAAAAATTATTTTTAGAAAATTAATTTTTAGTAAAATAGATTTTATATAAAATGAAATTCAATTAAAATTTTTTTATTTAAATGCTTAATAAATTAAATATAATTTATTTATTAAGTAAATGACTATATCTTATGAAAACAATTTAATTAAGCCCATATAAAATTGTATTCAAGTTATATATCATAATTTAAATTAATTTACAAGTAAACATATAATGTTCAATAATAAAAAATTATTTATTATAAAAAATTGTGTATTGTGATAAAAATTTGTGTGATAAAATTAGATTTGTCTTAATATGTAATTTTATTATGACAAAAATTAAATTTATTTTAATTATTATAAAAAATAAAATTGTGATTAATTTTGTTTACATATTAAATTATTTAAAATAATTATTGTAACATTTTAATTTAATTTCTCAAAGTTTAAATCTTTATGCGATTTGAAATTGTACCCAAAACTTTTAATTGAGTCAATTAAACTGTAATTTGACAAATTGACTTTATTTATACCTCAAGCCAAAAATATAATTTAGTAAAGTGTATTTAGACTCAATTGACCCTTATATTTTCTCAATTAGTTTAATTAAATCTAAAATTAAGTTTATGTCTGAACTAATATATTGCTTTTATATTTATTTAATTTTTTTTATTTTTACTTAATTAAATTTATTATGTACTTCTATATAATGAATTTTAATTTTATATTTAAATTTAAAATTTAGATTTGTAATTCATAAAATCTCTCTTTTTTTTTTAAAAAAATTCTCTCAACCCTTCTTAAAAAATTAATTTAATATTTTCAATAATAAAATTTTAAACTATTCAAATAAAAAATTTTACTAATTATTTAAAAAATCAACCACATGAGTTTAATTAAGATGATATTTTTATTTTTTATTTAATTTAATCTCATTTTTTGCTTAATTAAAATTATTTTATATTTTAGATGATGAATTTTAATTTTATATTTAAGTTAAAAATAAAAATTTTAAAATTTAAATTTATAATTCATAAAATCTCTCAACATCTCATTAAAAATTTTTTTTCTCTCAATCTCTTCTTAAAAATTTAATTTTTATATTTTAAATAATAAATTATTTAAATCATTTAAAATAAAAACTTTAGGAAATATTTAAAAAATCAATTACATGAGCTTAATAAAGATGAAATTTTTATTTTTTTATTCAATTTAATCTCATTTTTAATTAATTAAATTTATTATATACTTTTATTTGATAATTTTATATTTAAATTTAAAAATCTAAAATGCTAAAAATTTTGAAATTTATAATTTTTAAATCTTTCAATCTCTCATTTAAAAAAATTTTCCTTCATTCTCTTTGTAAAAAAATTAATTTAAATATTTTAAATAATAAATTATTTAACCATTTAAAATGAAATTTTTTAAAAAATATTTAAGCAATCAATTACATGATATGAACCTCAACATTCTCGAAAAATTTATGCATAAAATAAAAGTTAAAGATTTATTAAAATAAAAGTTAAAGATTTATTAACTTATTATTTAAATATATAAGAATAAAATTTATAATTTTAAAACATGAAATTAGCATAAAATTATTTATTTATTAACTAAAATAAAAAATTTTGATATTTTTTTGAAAAAATTTTTAAATTGAGTAAAAATAAAAATATTATCTTAGCAAGATTTAAACTTAATTTTAAATTTAATTTAACTAATTGAAAAAATATTAAAGGTCAATCGAGTCTAAATATACATTTTATTAAATGTTGATTTTGATTTGGGATATAATTAAAACCAATTTATCAAATTAGAGTATAATTGACTCAATTAAAAACCGTAGATACATTTAAAAATTCACAAAAAGATTTGAACTTTCATAATCGTTAAGCCCATAAAATTTTTAACTCAAAATTTGTTGTTATAATGAGCATATAACATAAATTATAACATAACACTTTCATCATAATATTTTGTCACATCACAATGCCTACCAAATTATATATAAGGAGAAGTAATATTGTCATAATAATATATGTCACTGTATTAAATAATTTAAAATTGTGATAAAATTATTTTATCATAATAAATAATTTTTATTATTACTAAATAAATTATCATAATAAATAACAAATTACAATTTAGGCACATAAAAAGCATAATAAAATTAATAAATTTATTTAAAAATTTCATTATATTTAAAATAAAAATATCAAAGTTAAATTTAAATTTAATTAAATAATTTAAATATTTTTTTAAAATAAATTTATTTCTTTTTATTTTAATTATTCCCTTTTTATATTTAGTAATAAAAATTTTCTTTTTGTATATTATCATCAGGTCAATTAGATCAGGTCATGGGTTAACCCATTTAGATCAATTTTAACTTGACTTATCGAGTTGACCTTACCTAACCTAAAAAATTTTGGGTTATTTCGGATTTGCCGCTGGGGTAGGATCAGATTTGAATTAGGTAAAAAACTACCATCTCTAGTACCAACAATAATGTCAATCCTCAACATAAGACTGAATGTGTATGTAGAATATAAGTTGTTGGTAAAAAATCAGCTCAAGTAAAATCATCATGAGAATACAGGTGAAAACTTTTGTACTGCCACATATAGGCTATTAGGAAGTAATATGATCTTGCATTTTGGATATATATTTTGTCTTTATCATAATTACATATCAAATAGATACGAAAAGTGGAGATAATATTAATTTATTTAGTTTTAGAACAAACTTATGATATGATAACTTACTTTCTAACTTATAAAGCATGATGTAGTTTGTTTAGCAACTTAAAGGGGTGGGATTTTCACATTTCATGCCTCTCAATGATCTCCATAATGCTTCAAAAGGATTTCTAGTGCATGATACATTAATTGTTGAAGCAATAACTTACCTCTTCTCTGTTGTTGAAGGTTTCTTTATAAGTTGAAAAGATATCGAAGGATATTATAGATGTTTGAGGAAGAAAGATCTTGTAAGTCTCATATTTTAGATCTCTTATTACAAAAATATATCTATTTAGCAATGAAATTTTTCGTCACTAAGGAGGCAGATTTCGTCACTAAGATTGCTTAGTGACAGACTAGCAAGGGAATTGGGTTTGTCAGTAAATTGGTCATCGCTAAGGGTTAGCGATGAAAATTCAGTCTGTAGCTAAGGTTAGCAAAGGAATAATGATAAAAATTTCTGTCGCAAAAAATTCCATCACTATTCCCTATCTAGACTTTGTGACGGGATGACGACAAAATCTTTTCTCGCTAATAATAGCAATGGAATTGTAGTGATAGAAATTTTTGTAACTATTCCCTCACTAACCTTAGTGAAGGAATAGCGACGAAAATTGTCGTCACTATTCCCTCGCTAATCTTAGCTATGAAAATTTTTGTCACCATTTTGTTACTAATCAAGGCTTTTTTGTTGCAATTCTATCAGTGTTTCATCGCTAATCTATCAATAAAATTTTATTTAATTTTTTATAGCAAAAATTATATTATTAATTTTTTATTTGTATTTTTATTTGAAATTGTTATATAAATTAATATTAAAAGGAACACAATATATTAAAAAATATTCATTATTAAAAATTAAAATAAATTATATTATGTCAACATTGTGTATGTAAAATACATACATATGAAAAAAAAAAAAAAAAAGAAACCTAATCGTGTCCATCCTGATGATCTGGCTCCATAAAATAATCGTCATTTGGATGTGAAGGTGGTGTTGGTGGAATCTAACAATCCATATTGGCTAACATAGAAGTTAGCATGTGCTACATGACAACAAACCACTGGTCAAACTCATGCTAAAATTGAATATGTAGCTCATCTCAAAGCTCACCTCGAAGCTCTTCTCTAACCTCGTCTCAAACCTGCATCCTAATGAACAACACCAATTTAGGATCTGAAGTCATATTTGATGTAGCTGAGTAAGAGCCTAAGCAAGAAGGGGGGACAACTAGATGTCGCCTTAAAGCTAGGTTCATACACTCTGCTCTTCTTGTATCCTCCAACAACATCCATGTACACCTCGTCAATGTTGATGGCTTGAATTTCCACTTAACCCTCTAGTATTTATGAAGTAGCATCGACAATATGATTCTCCACCACAACCTGATAAATATGAATAATGATTATGAATGATAGCTGAAGTATAATAATAATAATAATAACAATGAAAAATAGTGCACTGATTTTTATTTAACTCACATTGGTGTCCAGTGATTTTTTTTATCAATGAATTGATTATCGCTCTTTTTAATATTTGTCTTCATGGAACTCTCATAATTATTGAGAGTTCCATAATTTGTGGTTGTACATTTCAATTCTTTCTCTTGAAACAAAATTGTATTCCATTAGTCGAAATATTTCATAATTAAATAAAAAAAGATAGTAAATAAACTAACCAAATATATGGAGTGTTCAAAGAATGATCTAGAACCAGTTGTATGGTGACACATACCAGTATAATATCGGCAAGCTTTGTGTGTACATTCTTGGAAGCTTAGGCAAAATGCGCTTGAAATTTTGGTGTATCCCATTTCTGCTTCCACAAATTCTAAATATCTTCAGTGGCACATTCTGGCTTATTACCACATCTCCAATGGGATAAAGTATCTAAATATCGGCTAACAACTATATGCTCTCATGCAATCTTAACCATAGTCTCCATAGCGACATTCAAAAAAAATATTTCTAAAATATAAAAACAATATGAGCACATGAATTAAAATTGTATTAATAAAAAAATTGAAATTGTACCTTGAACTTTTCCAGTAGAAATCTTTGGTCTTCGTTGACACTGTTTTCCAAGTATACCCTTAAGAGTCCAAACGCTCCTTGAAAATTGATGAAATGTGACTAGAACACCTATTTTTTAAGATTAAATTTAAAAAAAAATGCTCATTTGCTTAATATCTAACCAAATATAGTTATATATAAAACTCATATACCCAAATATATTTGTATATAAAACATATATATATATATATATATATAAAATGAGATGATTATAACAACATACCTCATACCAATGACTTGTATCCTAGGTTGATGAGATTGATAAAGGATCGACTGCAGATGTAGTAGAAGTATCATAAGTGGGTTGATCAAATGGTGGTACATAAGTTGACAAAGAAGATGGCCTATCATGTTGGCCTCGACTAGTACCTCATGTAGAACCTTGCCCTGATGAACTCCTATGATATTGATCATTCCCTCGAATCTTTTGAAATATATAAAATATGTATGTTTAGAAATTCAGTTACATTCAAACAATATAATATAAATACTATAAAAGGAGTTGTGATAACACTACCTTTAAACACTATCAACATTATGTAAATTAACATCATCATCATCATCATCTTATTGGCCTAGTGCACTAAGAAGGGGGGTTGAATTGGTGGCTGATTAAAAATTAAAAGGAAAGTTAAGTTGCTTAGAAGGTTAAGAAGGAGAAAGAGTATAATCAACACAAAAGGTTTATAGTGGTTCGGGTGTTAACAAATCCTACGTCCACTCTCCAATTCTTCACAATTAAGTATTTCACTCAACTAAACTGGTGTTTTCAAGCTCACACCAAACTTATACAACTTGCATTTTATAGCTCACACAAAACCCTTACAACCATGTGTTTTTAAGCTCGCACAAAAACCTCTCACAAGTGTTTTGGATAGGCTCACAATTCGACCTCTTACAAGAGTTTTAAAATCTAGGCTAACTCACAACCTACTTGCAAAGGTATTTATTGCTCACACCAAATAATCAATAATACATAAAGAAAAGTAAAAGAATGAGTAGCAAATTGGCAAGAGTTTGGTTACAATTAATTGAATTCTCTTGCATTTGCATCAGTTTAGTGGAGTATTTATAGTCCACATCCACCAAAGAGACGTTACTCTAAAACTATTCTCAAATCTCTAAGTTATGCTAGACAGATTTTGCATTAAATGCTTGTTAGGAGAAAGTTGCAGTCACTACTATCATTTCGCGATCGCAAATTTTCAATTTGCACTGAGGAGTTCAAAATCATGGCAGAGAACCTCGTTCTATGTCTAATGGCTAGTCCACGTATCCTTCATCCATTGGTTGTCCAAGAAATATAGTCGTGTTCAACCTACTACTTAAAAATCGCAGTGCTGAGTTAGCTTTGTCTTGAACGCGATTGAGACTGTGAATTCCTCTATTTAGTAAGGAAACTTCAACTTCTTAAGTCATGGTTGCGACCAAATATTTGCCTTCATGATTTTTTATTTCTAACAGTCACCTTGGACACTTGGCGTATTGTGGCTGTGGCTTTGGCTCCCTCCTTTGTCACTATGAAATTCACAGTCGTGATCTCAGACGTGAATGCCATTGCAAATTGCTATGTGATTCAACCAAGGCTCCTTCGGCTGAGTCGCGGCTGTAAATTCGCCAGCAAATTCCTCTAGCGTAGCTCCATTCATTCTTATAGCAATGTCACAATCACGATTTAGGGGATTTCGATAGTGAATTTGGATGTTTTTCTAAAAGATGAAGATTTTGACTTCTATCCAACTTCTAATGAAAATTACTCTTATAAACTGCAAAGCAATACTTGAACAAAGCATTAGAATTAATCAATCTTCATTGTCAATATCAAAAGAGGCTTATGACATAGGTTTAACCAACCTAGTCCAATAATCTCCCTCTTTTTGATTTTGATAACTTAGATTGATCCTAAAGAAAAAAATAAATGCATGAGTTATGAAGTTGGAATGGTATATGATCAAATAAATAAAGAATAATAAAAGAATCCTAGTCAATGATCAAATAATTCTAAGTTAGAACTTGTTTCCCCCTCAACTTATGCTTTTCTTATACACAATACTCACTTTCTTTCAATATGCTATTCTCTCCCCCTTTGGCAAGATCAAAAAGAGGGTAAAGAGTTAAAAAATGAAAGACATGCATAAATTAAGATTGAATAATAATAAAGACCAAAATAATAAAGACAACATATAGATTCAAATTATATAAGATATAAGACATTGAATGGCAAAAACAAACACTTTTATTTATATAATAATCTATGAGATCAACAGTTTTTACATCAAGAACTTAAAGACAAAAAAAAAAAAAAAAAAGAAATAGAAACCTTAAGGACAATCTAAAAGATAGAAGAACTGTCATCATCACTATAATCATCTTATTCTTCATTTTCTCCTCCACCTTCAGCTTCATCACCTTCCTCAACCTCTTGGTTGTCCTCTTCTGGTATGTCCTCTTAGTCCTTAAAATCTGGAAGATGGCAGGGATGAGCACCTATTTTCTCCTGTAAGTCCACTAAGTCACTGTGTAGGTAGGAAAAGAGGAGAAATCGTCTCTTCATCATCCTCATCATTTTGTCCAATTTCTTATTCATGAAGGCAAGAGAGATTTTAGTTTTGGGCTTAGGTTGGGGAAGTGGAATAGGTTGGGCTCCCTCTTCAATGACAAACCTTTTTTCTTTTGGAGGCTTGGGAACATTCTAGTTTCTTAGCTGTAAAAGCACCTAAAGTATATGTGTAAGAATCAGCGTGAATGGCTTTTGAATTGATAAGGTAAGGGAGGTCCAGAAAATTTTAGGAAGGGAGAAGTTTCTTAGTGAGGAATTTTTCATTTTCCTCATTAAGAGCACCCAAGAATTTATAGATGACAATTACATGGGAATGAAGAAGAAACTGACTCTTAGACTTAGTGCTCATGTGAATCAATTGATCCATAAGATAGCGACAAGTTTGAATGGGTTTATTTTTGATAAGGTAGAAAAGGAAAGCAAGATCCTTTTGAGATACCTTTTTGTTATCATCACCTCTTGTATTAACAAATAAGGTGATGATACGATGAAGTAACCAAAAAAGGAGGGTTCAAATGTATTTGGCTAAGGAGATTTTGGAGTTATGTTTTGTCTTAATGGAAATTTCAGACCAAAATTTAGAATAGATGACATCAAACGCGAAGATGATGAATGAAATTTCATCTCTGACTTAAAGATTGAACGAATTGGAAAGTTATTCGAAGGTGATGAAAAATGGGTCTCTAAAAGCTCGAAATACTAATCCGTATTGGCTACATGAGATTCCACTTTTTGACTTAGAGTCATAGTACCCATGAATTCTCGCACGATTTCCTCATATTCAGGCTCATCAAGAAAAATGAATTCGTTCGACCCCAGGTTTGGGAGAAATGTGTGGATCTCATCCTTTATTCTTAGCAACTCAAAAAGGAAAGTGGAAGGGGTTTTATTCTGTAGGATGATCTTAGAAGCATTTACTTTATATAGATCTTTTTCTTCTTTTGTTATTCCTTTCATCAAGTTGAGTGCCAGTGGTCTAGAAGATTGTGCCACTGCCTTCCTTTTCTCTGCTCTTGAAGCATTCTTGGGGCCATTTGTAAATGAAGAAAGATTAAAAGGTTTTAAGATTAAGGAAGAAGAGAGATGAAGATATTGAGTAGGAATGAATAGAAATATTGTTTAAAGGGTTTATATAAGCCAAGAAAGGATGTGAAACAGCTAAAAATGGTTAGAAATGAATTAAATGAAGGAGTGCAATTGGTTGGCAATCAAATCACTTAAATGTGTGGTAGTTACCCAAAGTCACGATTGTGACCTTCAAGTCATGATTGCTATTTCTGAAAAATGTCAGTAACGGATAAAAAAATTCTTGGAAAACAGCACGTTCAATAGTCAAAAGATTTAAAATTTGAATAAATTTATAATGGGGATTGAAAGTCGCGACTGTGAATTAATGGTTGACAGCCAAATGATGAGTACCTATAATTCGCGATCGTGAATTTGGGGATAGCAACCGCGAATTACAAGTATGAAAAGATAACAATGAAATGATAAGAGTTGACTATCTAAACTGTGATCCACTTAATTTATTGATGTCTCATTTATGCAAATTGTCATAGAGAGAGGCACAATTGCATACAAAATTAAGACATCTAAAGAGATAAATATCACATATATCACACAAGGCAATCATTCAACATGGAATAATGGAACATATTAAAATGATGTAATTTTTCACTTTATAGAGCTTCTATCAAGCATTCCCAACTCTCTCTTAATGAAGTTCATCCTTTCTTCATTGAGAGGTTTTATGAAAATGTCCACTAGTTGATGATTTGTGTCTATAAATTCTAGCACAACATCACCATTTTGGATATGATTTCTAAGAAAATGATGTCTAATGTCTATATGTTTACTCCTAGAATGTTAGATGAGATTTTTGGAAAGATTTATTGCACTAGTATTGTCACATTTGATGGAAATGTGATCAATAACTTTGCCAAAATCCTTTAATTGTTGTTTCATCCAAAGGACTTGAGTGCAACAACAACCCGCAGCTACATATTCAACTTTGGTGGTAGATAAAGTAACTAAAACTTGCTTCTTACTAAACTAAGAAGCTAAACACTCTCCTATAAATTGGCAAATTCCAGAAGTGCTCTTTCTATCTAGAAGACTACCGGCATAATCCGCATCTGAATAACCTATGAGGCAAAATAAAGAATTTCTAGAATGCCACAAACCTAAATGCAATGTGCCATGTAAATATTAGAAAATCCTTTCAACAACATTCAAATGAGATTCTTTGGGATAAGATTGAAACCTAGCACACATGCATACATTAAACATTCTATCAGGTTTATAAGTGGTAAGACAAAGTAGAGAACCGATCATACCTCGATATCTTTTCTTATCAATCGACTTACTTAATTCGTCCTTATCCAATTTGATGGTAGTACTCATTGGTGTTTTTGCCACTTTACATCATTCCATGCCAAATTTCTTGAGAATGTCCTTTATGTATTTGGGTTGGTTGATGAAGATCCCATCTTTGGTTTACTTGATTATAGACCAAGCAAAAAACTTGAGCTCTCCTATCATGCTCATCTCGAATTCTCTAGTCATACACTTAGCAAAATCCTCACATAGAGATTCATTAATAGCACTAAAAATGATATCATGAACATAAATTTTCACTATTAGTGTTACATGATTATGCTTTTTAACAAACAAAGTTGTGTCAACCTTCCCCTTTTCAAAATCATTTTGCAAAAGAAAAAAACTAAGCCTTTCATATGAAGCTCTTGGAGCTTATTTCAAACCATATAAGGCTCTATTATATTTAAAAACATGATTTGGAAAAGTATGTGATTCAAAACTAGGAGGTTGTTCAACATAAACTTCCTCCTCTTTAACAACATTTAGAAAAGCACTTTTGACATCCATTTGAAATAGTTTGAAATTTCATGTGACATGTATATGCCAAAAGAATCCTAATGACTTCTAACCTTGCTACAAGGGCATAGGTTTCATCATAGTCAATGCCATTCTCTTGGTTGAAACCTTTAGCAACCTAACTAGCCTTATTTCTAATGATGAATCCTTGCTCATCTAACTTATTCCTAAATACCCATTTGTAACCTACAATTGAGTGTTCCTTTAGCCTTAGAACAAGTTTCCATATATTGTTTCTCTCAAATTGGTTGAGTTCCTCTTGCATAGCAATCACCTAACTCTCATCATCAAGAGCCTCATCAATTGATTTTGGCTCAAATTGAGAAACAAAGGCAAGATTATTATCTAAAGTATTGAGGTGAGATCTAGTACTTACACCCTTTGAAGTATCACCAATGGTAAGGTCTTTAGGGTGATGCTTAGAAAATCTCCAATCTTTGGGAAGATCTTTCTTTGGTGATTTCATTTATTGATGTTAAGGATCTTTATCTTTTCTTGATTATTTGCTTTCATCATGATCCTCATCCTTTTCTCCTGTAGTATCCTCCAAATCTAATTTATCAAAATCACCTATAATATTATCAATCAAAGGACCTTTCATAAGATCAATCTTACTAGATTCATCAAACACAATATACATAAACTTTTCAACAATCATTGAACTTTTATTAAAGACTATATAAGCTTTGCTAGTGGTAAAATAACCTAATAAGATGCCTTCATTAGTTTTTCAATCAAATTTCCCAAGATTATCCTTGGTATTCAAGATATAACACTTGTATCCAAAAACTCTTAGATATGCTAACTTAGACTTTCTACCATTTCATAACTCATAAGAGGTTTTATTAAGAATGGGTCATTTAAAAACTCAATTTGCAATATAACATGAAGTATTGATGGCTTCGGCCTAAAAGTAATTTGGTAATAAAGGCTCATTGAGCATAATTCTAGTAATTTCTACTAGTGTCCTATTTTTCCTCTCTATAACATCATTTTGTTATGGTGTTTTAGGAATTGAAAAGTTATGGAAAATCTCTATTTTAGGAATTGAAAAGTTATAGAAAATCTCATTCTCTAAGCAATAAGATTCAAAAGACTCATTTTGAAATTCTTTTCCATGGTCACTTCTTATGAAAGAAATGAAGTAATCATTTTCATTTTGAATTCTTTTTTGCAAAACTTTTAAAAGCATCAAAAGTATCATGCTTATGAACTAGGAAGGAAACCCAAGTAAACCTAGAGTAATCATCAACTAGGACTAGTGCATAATGTTTTTCACCTAAGTTAGCTCTCCTAGTAGGTCCGATCAAGTCCATATGAATTAATTGAAGAGGTCTAGATGTACTTACATTATTCTTAGTTTTGAAGGAAGATTGATATTGCTTCCTCATTTGGCAAGGACCATATATCTTATCTCTAGAGAATCTTAGCTTGGGAAGACCTTCCACTAGCTTTTCCTTCAATAAGCTTTGTAAGAGCTTCAAGTTAGCATGTTTAAGTCTTCTATGCCATAGCCAAACTTTATTACTAAGAGACATAAGACACTTAAAGGATTGGTTAGCTAAATTGTCTAGGTTAATTAGGTAGGTATTACCCTTCCTTTCACCCTTGAAAACTACCTTTTTATCCACCAAGGTTGTAACTCAACATTCTCTAGGGTTAAAGGTGACTTTATTACCTTTATAAGTTATGTTGTAAGCCATCAACATGTAAATAATCATTAATTAAAGAACAACCATTCTTACCAATGGTCCCAATGCTAATAAACTTACCCTTGGCATTTTCTGAATGTGACATTGCCACCTTCCTTTTTCTTTAGAGCCATGAATAACTTCCAATTTCCTGTCATATGCTTTGAGCATCCGTTATTCACATGCCAATCATTTATTTCATTAGTGGCTGCCAAAGCATACTTAGGTCCTAGGGGGTTAGGTTTCAAAGAATCCTCCAACTTGAGGTGTGCCTTCCTAATGTAGCAATAAACATTTATGCGTCTATACTTCATGCAATAGTGGCATTAGAGTTTAGACCTATATGTTTTTCTCCTATGCATTGCCTTGGTATGAGTGGAGGATTTTCTCATACCAATATGATGTTTGTGTGTGAGCATGAACATGTATGAATAGGTATAGGACTAGATTTTCTGTGTGTGTTTGAATGAGCATGCCTTTTATTGTACATGTATGCATGGTTAGCCTTCTTAGAAATTAGCTTAGGGCCTTATTACACCTTTCATTTCCCCTTACACAATAGAGGTTTAGTGCTTTGAGCACTTTTCTTTCCAACAACCTCAATATTGAAGTTAGATGTGTCGAGGCCTTGATGAATGTTGTGAGTGAAGGTGTAGAAGAAGAGGCTCTATTAAAGCCTAGACCATGTCTAATTAAGGGAGGTCTTTGTGATACAGTAAGTGTGTCCAAAGCTTCCTTACCCTTGTGGAACTTAAAAATAAAATTTCTAATGGCTTCACCTTTCAATGAGTCATTTTCCTTTCTTAGTAAAGTTAGAGATGAAGATGACTTAGATAGACTCTTTATAGACTTCTTGAGTTTTTCATTTGAAGCCTTCAATTTACTTACAAAACTATTTAGGAATTTGAATTCATCCTCTAATTTAATGCACCTCTTCATGTAAGTTTTCATTTGTGACTTATATTAGTCTCATTTCATGGTGAGAGCTTCTAAAAGCTCATTATTAACATCATCTAATTCATGAAATTCTAAATAAGAGTGAGGTGAAGAGCTTACCTCATTAGATGAATCCTCTTGATAAATAAAAGGTTTTCAACCTCTTCCTCTTCATTTTCTTCACTTGAGCTATCATCCTAAGTGGCTTTAAAGCTCTTTCTTTTTCTTTATCCCCTTTCTTTTTCTTCTTTAACTTGGGGAAATCATATTTAATGTGGCCTTGCTTGCCACATTCATAAAAAGTGACATAATTTGATCTTTCTTTTGGAAGTTAGAGTTGCTTTCTTAAAGTTTCTTCTTTCTTTCCTTCTTCTAATAAGCTCCTTGGTTATTCTTGAAAGCATTACAAGCTCCTCCTCCTTCTTGTCACTTTCCTCTTCACTTAAGGCTACTTCAACTTCCTTCTCCTTTGATGAAGACTTGAGTGTTAAGGTCTTCCTTTCTGGTTCTTTAGATTTCTCTTGACCTCTCATTCTCTTAATTTCTTCATCCTTCTTTAAGGCCAACTCATGAGTCAAGAGTTTGCCTATTAGGACATCCATTGTTACCTTTCCTATCTCCAAGTTAGACTATTGGATACTACATACCTTTATAACAAATTTTTCAAGAGGTAAAGATTTCAAAATTTTAAAATTTACCTCAAGATTGGTGAGAACTCTCCCAAATTTCTTCATGTTAATGACGATTGCAAGGAGTTTATTTGTCATGTCTATGGTGTTTTCTTCCTTCTTCATTATAAATAACTTTCACTCCGTCATATACATATCAAGTTGACTAGATTTCACCAAGGTGGTGCCCTCATGATAGTTCTCTAAGACCTTTCAAATGCTTTGAGCAGTAAGGCAATGTTGGACCCTTCCAATTTCTTCTATTAAGAGAGAACTTAAAAGGATTGCCATGACTCTTTTATTTCTGTCATTACATCTCCTATGTGCTTTAACCCACTCCTCTATAGGGATCAACTCTTCACTTTGATCCACCATTTTGGTAGGTGGCTTCCATTCCTTTGTAACAATATCCCAAAGGTCTATCACATCATTATCAAGATAGATTTCCATCCTATACTTCTAATGAGTATAGTCAGTGTGGATTCCTTTTTGGTCCATGATCTTTACTCACACAATTAAGCTTTAGAGTGAGACTTGGCTTTGATGCCACTTGTTGGCCTAGTGCACCAAGAATGAAGGGTTGAATTAATGGATGATTAAAAATTAAAAAGAAAGTTAAGGTGCTTAGGAGTTTGATAAGGAGAAGAGTATAATCAACACAAAAGCTTTATAGTGGTTCGGGTGTTAACAAACCTTATGTTCACTCCCTAATTTTTCACAATTGGGTATTTTATTCAACTAAATTGGTGCTTTCAAGCTCACATCAAACTTATACAACATATGTTTTATGGCTCATACAAAACCCTTACAACCTTATATTTTTAGGTTCACACTTTAACCTCTTACAAGAGTTTTAGAATCTAGGCTAACTCATAACCTACTTACAAAGGTATTTATCGCTCACATCAAATAATCAACAACACATAAAAAAGAGTAAAAGAATGAGTAGCAAATTGGTAAGAGTTTGGTTGCAATTAATTGAATTCTCTTGCATTTACATCTGTTTGGTAGAGTATTTATAGCCCACATCCACCAAGGAGACGTTACTCTAAAACTATCCCCAAATCTCTAAGTTGTGCTGGGTAGATTTTACATTAAATGCTTGTCAGGCGGAATCATGGTCACTACTATCATTTTGTAGTTGCGAATTTTCAATTTGCACTGAAAAGCTGAAAATTGCAACAGAGAACCCCATTCTGTGTGTAATGGCTAGTCCACATGTCCTTCATCCACAGGTTCTCCAAGAAATATAGTCGTTATGTTCAACTTACTACTTAAAAGTCGCGTGGCGAGTTAGCTTTGTCTTGGGTGCGATTAAGACCTCAAATTCCTCTGTTTTGTGAGGAAACTTCAACTTCTTAAGTCGTGGTTGCGACCAAATATTTGCCCTCATGATTTTTGATTTCTAATGGTCACCTTGGACATTTGGCGTGTTGTGGTTGTGGCTTTAATTCCCTCCTTTATCACTTTAAAATTCACAGTCGCGACCTCAGACACAAATGCCACCGCGAATTCCTCTATGATACAACCAAGGCTCTTTCGACTTAGTCACAACTGCGAATTCCTCTGACCTAGCTCCATTTATTTTTATAGTAATGTCGCGGTCGCGATTTAGGGGATACCGACCTTGAATTTAAATGTTCTTCTAAAAGATGGAGATTTTGACTTTCATCTAACTTTCAATGAAAATAACTCTTATAAACTGCAAAACAATACTTGAACAAAGCATTAGAATTTATCAATCTTTATTGTCAATGTCAAAAGAGGCTTATGACATAGGTTTAACCAACCTAATCCAATAATTCTAATGACATAGGCTATGATACCAGAGCATTAATAGGCAGAGGCTTGGAAGGGCAAGTCCAACATCCTGCTGCCGATGTGCATTTGAAACATGGCACTAGCTACGCAAGTATAAGGAAATAAAGTTACACCTTCGCTAACAGCTATAGCTTTTGGCATAGTGGTAAGCTATTGATCCTAACAATTGGTATCAAAACAGGTCATGGGTTTGAATCCCCTAGAAGGCATGCTGCTGCAACAAGTGGTTGGCAGGAGTTGAGGGGGTTGTTAGGCAGAGGCTTGGAGGGCCAAATCCAGCATCCTATATCGAGCGTGCATTTGAAGCATGGCACTGGCTACTACATAAGTATAAGAAAATAAAGTTGTGCCTTCATTAACAGTTGGCTTTAGCATAGTGGTAAGCATTTGATCCTAACACATCTAATTCTTCATTTTATGACATATTGCCCTTATTGTCACTCTCATCAATGTCAACAAATGAACCTGCTGGATCAATCGAGCTTATTTATTGATCTTGAACTTAAAGGTTAATTTTATGAATCTCTGTGTCATCATCTTTGAAAGGTTCATGGTTGCCACTTGAAACTTCTACCACAGATTTAACTTTTATTTTGCTAAAAGTCCTCGGTCATAACATTATCAGTCGGTAAATAACTTTTGCATTAATTGACATATATCATCATAACACCTTTCAGACATATGAAGTTATGCCTTAATGTTCAACAATCGAGCAACAACTGACAATTATGAATGGCTAATACATCCAAGCCATACTTCTTTATCTATAGCCTATAATATGTTATAAAAATATTGCATTTCAGTATTTTGGTGCTTCCTTTACATCACTTACATGAAATGATGGACCAACAACATCAAATATCATTAACTGTTATGAGATTCATATTCTACAACAGAAGGAAAGTCTATTTCTTCTGCTTCAATTGATGTTCTCAAGTCCACTCTCACATACGGTTCACCATGTCTAGACCATTAATAATATCTAGGTACAAATCCATATTTCGCCTGATGGTACTTACCAGTTTCAACTTCATCATATCGTCGATTTTGACACCTGCTATGATTAGATGGACACTTTATCTTATTCTCATCCATATACTCTAGATAGCTGTAAGTAAACATTATAAAAGTTTTCATGCCCTCTAAAAATTCTGGATTTAAAAACCCATCAATTAGCATATGGTAGATTCACTCACAACCAGAACTCATTTTTTTGTACCTTAAATTATATCACCAACAAACAAATATCATTATGTTTCGCATTTGTAATCTCATACCTAAGATTTATTCAATTTCATGTATTTTCAAGATTCAAACATAACCCATTCAAAAATACATTATCTATCATCTTAATGCACTATCTATCATCTCAATGCATATATATAAATTTTGGTAATATGTCCCCATAGTTCTCTAAGTGCATGTTGTAAAACATGTACAAACAAATGTGATAGATATCTTATCACATTTTTCATATTACATTAATCTACACATATTTCAATATGCACATGGAGAACAATATAGAAAACAATATCATACTACCAAAATTCATACTCATATCATAAGTTTATTCAGACAATACATTTTCAAACCGTCCTATGGGACAATTTAGTGAATTACACACTTAATGTGAGTAATTCCCTAAACGAGTTTTTGAGACTTACCCCTAAGAGTCTAACGAAATTTCGATAGAGTTCTGACATAAGCAGAACCTATCAAACCTCAATATCAGATATATAATTAACGACCTTGCAAGAAAAAAAAAACTTCTAATATTTTTCTAACTATAACCCCCAATACTATGAAAAAAAACTGCATAAAAATGTACTTCTAATGTGATCATTCATCACAAATCAATATAACAACTCATCATTACGGATCAACAATTTTCTAAATTTATATCAATTAGTGTATATTATATAATAATAATTAACTGAACATCACATTCCATAATTAAGAATAATATAACATAAAATTAAAACTTAATTTCTAATTAAAATACCAAATAAATATATACAGTAAAACTAATTCCTTAATTACTAATAAATTCCTCATAACTAAATAAACAAATTAATTAATTATTTCCCAAATTAATCCTCAATAATTACTTTTAAATTTTCTAATTAATATTAAAATAAAATCATAAATATTAATTTTGAATGTCTTAATAAATCTACTAAATAATATAATACACAACAAATTAATTTCACCATTAATAATAAATTCTAAACAAATTCTAACTTTCAAATTTATCATAAAAAAATAATAACAATACTTAATGTCTAACTTTCTAATTAATTACATATTATTTGCTAATTTATATTCTTCTCATTAATTACAAATTTAATAATTAATTTCCAATTCGCTAATTCATTGCAATATCAAAACTTGATTTATTAGTTTCTATTTATTATAAATTAAATTACGATAACTAATTTTCTAGTAAATTAATTTTCTAATCATTCACTATTTCAAATGTTTATATAATTTGATAGATTCACAATAAGTTTCTCTAAAAATTGAAAATATCACCACACCTAATTTATTTCACATATTTTAACATTTCAACTATTTTTCACATAATTAACAATTACAAATTTATATACAATAACCTTATACATAAAATATTATTCCTAGTTTGCACACTATTTGCAACAAAACCTTTTTAACTAAACTAAATAATATTTTATGAAAAATAAATAAATTTTCAAATATCAATATTTCATAATTCAAAATTTCTAACATAATTTACAATATATATATATATATATATATATATATATATATATATATATATATATATATATATATATATATATATATATATATAATATAAAAAAATAATTTTAAAATATATTTAATATATTTTGTCTAATTTTAAAAATATTTTAAATTTTATTTA
>CATIWR010658799.1:0-10089 GCA_949677035.1 Omphalea diandra | reverse complement strand
TATATATATATATATATATATATATAATGGATTATTTGGTTATTGGATCTAAATTGATATGTGTATTTAGTCCAATATATTAAACTGTGCTAAATAATCAAGTTTTGAAAATATTAATGAGATAATAATAATAATAATAGTAATAATAATAACTATTATTATTATTATTATTGTTATTAAATATTTTTTTTTGTCTTATTATGTGATTGAATAACTATATAAGAATATATATCATGTTTTTAAGAATATTTAAATAAGTTTATTTTGGATAAATAATAGTTAATATTTTAAATAAATAAGGATTAATAGAGGAAAATGTTTATGAAATAAACATGAGCTTATTTATATATGTTATATCTTATGAAATTATGATACATAAATTAAATATGAAGAATTAAATAATTTTTTAGTTTTTAGGGAGAAATGACATTATATTTGAGAATGAGATTTTGGAAAATAATGAATGAAGTTTTAGAAAAGGATAAAACCGATATTTTATAGGCTCGGATGGCATTGTGAAATTATTTGAGTTGTTGGTTTGTGATTGTTTTATTTTGATAATGCTCATTAGAGCATTTATGAATTTCTAGAGGAAGTTCAGTTTATGTTGAAACACTGTCAGATTTTACATGAAATTTATAACTCGATTCTTTTATTTCACTTATTTTAGAGTCTCTTTAGGATCTAGTTTTCATTTTAATGTCATCTTTCCATTTATTCATTTAGGAGAAGATTTTGTTTCAGCTATAAGCCTTACGAGCTATCCTGTCCGTTAGGCTATCCTTTCTATATTTTGAGGTGAGTGGATAAATTTATAACATTTGTTGTTTTTCAATATATATTATATACATAATAATTATTTTATTTATAGAAAATAAAGAGCAAATAATGGTATTTTAGTTTTGAAATATACTTAAATGAATTTTTAGTTGTACAGCTAAATAAATAGTTTGATACATTCTTAATATGAATTTATTAGATCAACACCGTGATGACAGTGACATTTACAACTTTTATTATTACTATCTATGTTGATAGCATGTGGTATACATATAGCTATTGCGGTGCATACCAAGTGGTTGTCTAGTGTGGGTAGCTCTACGCATATGTATGATGAACTTATATTTATTCTTAGGCTTTAGCATCATCATTATGCCCAAAATGTCCGTTTTTACTCTTAGCTTTGATCAGTATGATGCATATTTTGAGCGTGTGAGATTCTTTATGTAAATTTAAAATATTGATCCATGATTTATTATTTCAATTAACAATATCTAGTTGACTTGTTCTTATATATGTAGTACATAGTTAGATTTAAACCCTTTTTTGTTCTCCATTTATTATATATTTATCCGCTTATTGAGTAGTCGTAGTCACTATTTATTTTAATATTTCAAATCATTTTTGACGACTCCAAGCATTGTATATAGTAGCTGTGTCATCCTTTTTTTTTTTTTGTATCTATTATCTAGTGAAGCTCGAGCCAACATATTTTTGTTCTCATAAATCTGAAGATTGTATAATATTAGTAGAATTGTCCATATTACTTATACATAATCTTCTTCTTATATTTATCAAAAAATTTAGTTGAAATATAGAAATGAATATATGTATATGTGTAAATGTGTTTACAACAATTTTGAAAGTCCAAATAGTCCATATTTTAGGAGAGATTATGTCAGTTTTATGGGTCGAAGCTTTAGCTATTTTTGGGCGTTACAAAAATCTTCTTCTTCTTCTTTTAATAAGAACAAATAATATTCTTTATTTGATCCTTATTCATCTTATAATATTATTCCTGTCAAGAAAAAGGAATGTAAATGAACTAAACAATTTATAAGTGACTAAGGGCAATACCATAGCCTTTTAACACTTATCAATTATAATTAAGCCCCACATAAATATCAGAAATAATTTGATATCATATTCCACAACATTAAGTTTTACGATTGGATTATGAATTCACCACTGTAAGGGCTCTCTAAAATAGAATATGGCAAAGGTGTATATTAGTCGTGACTGGAGTAGATGCATGTGCCTCCATGCCATGCCAAGGGTTACGTTTACGAGAAAATTTCCGTAATTTAAGTGTATATATTCCGTTAATAAGATAATAAATTGTAAAAAAATAATATTAGTATTTTTTATCTTGAAGAAAAATGGCTGGCAAAAATATTTTTCTTCTATTTAAATATGAAGGGGTCATTCAGTTTGCAAAGATATTACTTTCTTCGTGTTTGATTCACATGAAAATATATAAACATCGGAATGAGATTTTTTTTCAAATGAAAAAAATCACCCTTTTTTGAACATAAAATTACTATTCCCATGAAAATTAAGTCAATATATATTATTTTATCAATTTAATAAATATATGATATATAACATATATAATATCAAAATTAAATATGTAAAATAAATTGTTAAATTAAATATTAAATCAATTTTAAATTCTAAATAATAATACAATAACAAGAAAAATAATTTTATTAATAACTTTAACAAAAAAAATAGAATAATATAATTAATTATAATATGTTATATATTCTATGTTTAACTTATATTAGTAAAGAAATTTTATATTAAATATTGTAAAAATAAATATGAAAATTAATTTTGATTTCTCCAATGAATTAAATATGGAGAAATTAATAATTTTTATTTCACAGTTTTTTTTATATAATTATGGTTCCAAAATTTGAATAAAACATAACCTTGGTTTTTTTTGAATGCCTAATTCGTTGGGCTAGGGGGTAATGTCTTCCCACTATTTATAAATCTCTTATGTTTTATTAAACTCTCTTTCTTTTTACATCTTTTTATTTAAAATTTTCTTTGTAAAACCCTTTTTTTTCATTTTTTATTCTTTTAATTTTTGCAATCTCTTTTTCTTAATCACAAAAAGATTTTACAATCCATTTTTAATTGCACAACCTCTTTTTACTTTAAAATCTTAAAGTTTTGTTTAGATTGAATGATTAAAATTTATAAATTTTGAATTCATGAAATTAAGAAATCAAGATTTTTGATGAATTTTGTATTTCATAAATTTTAAAATTGTAACTTACTTGTTATGCATATAAAATTTACTTTTATATATCAAATTCATCACCTACTAAAATATGAAAATTTGTCAAATTTCTCATTTTAATAAACAAGAAAATTTATTCATTTTTTTAAAATTATATCCTTACTCTATAAATTTTATATTTATAACAAACAAGTTAAAATTTTAAAATTTATGAAATGAAAATTCCACAACACTCTTAATTAAAATATTTTTACTCCCTTTTCTGCTTTTTTTCCTTTTATTTTTTCTCATTTTTCTTTCTCCACTTCACTTTCTCCCTTTTTTTCTTTTTATTTTTTCTTTTTATATTTATAAAAATTTAAAATATTTTATTGAATTTTATGCTTAAATCAAATACAAAAACCATTTCATTTGAAATAAATTTTATTTTACAAATGAATTCTATAATAAATTTATTTACAAGTAAATTTTAACTTTGAATTTAGATCATGTAAAGAAAATTCCACATAAATCGATTCCCATTGCACATTAAAAAAAAAAAAAGCATCTAAATGTATAAAACAGATGCAAGTTCCTCCAATGTCACAAGATAGGATTATGAACAGGAAAATGAGGCTAAGAAATCTAAAGGTATTGAAGAGTTTCGCCACAGAAGCACTGGACCCATCAATGGTAGTCGCCATCTGCTTCCTCCATGTTACCAACACTTTTCTCTGCACCTTAGCTCCTGCAGGTAGCATTCTATTCATTTCCCTAGTCTTAAAAGAAGAAACGCAAATTATTTATAATTTTCATTTCATATTTGTTAGTTTTTTACCTTCAAACCCTTTTTCTTGGCTGTGACTATCAAAACTATGACGTGTAATGTGTTTGAATACCTGTTGCTCTGTAAGCATAAATCACTATTATTTACCTCCTGCAATTTTTTGCACGTTTAAAGTTGCTTTATGATAAAAATTACCTTATTATTTCTCGAAGCATTCAAGAATTGTCATCACTTGATCAGGGTGAAGTGTTCTTAAAGATCTTGGTACTCGAACTTGAAGTTGAAGACATTGGGTGCAAGATCGTATTGGCTAGAAAATTTTGCTAATCTTGAAGAGAATCAAGCAGGCAGAAATATGAAAAGCAACATCAAGCAGGGCAATAGTTACTCACTTTTGTCACGCAATTTAAATCAGCATTTTGTCTATTGTCATGGATTCTTTTTTCTTTTACAAAATATACTAATGACGAGTACAGCAATTTAGCTACTATTTTATCTTTTTGCCTAAAATTGTTGGTTTCATAAGCTACTAGTTTATACTTTCATAGTTCTGTAGCGGGATGTACCCAAATAACCTGTCATTTTATGCACTTAATCTCGACAGTTTCTTGAACTACAATTCTGGAAAATTTCGTTGAAATTATCTCGCGGAAAACAATTTGGAAGATAGTGTCCTGATTTATCCAAAATAAATAACAGTTCAATAATTCGACATGAATGCATGGCTTATCAGATCAGGTGAACTGCCAGTTTCTTTGAGTCTAAATTTTTTCATGGATATGTCACGGTATTGTGCTTTCCGATACTCATAGCAAAGGTTAGGTTTCCAGCCATACAGCCAATGTAGAAAGCTCAAAAGACAAGCGCCCCTCCCCAAAAAAAAAAAAAAAAAAAAAAAAAAAAGAGAGAGAGAGCGAGAAATCAGCAGTTGGATTACAGTAGAAAATCCAAGTAGGTAACAGAATAAGTGGAACCGAATACAAAGAAATACAATAGCATTAGCATGGTTGTGTTGTTTTCTGATTTTAACACCAAACCTAATAAAAGCTAATTTGAAATGGAAATGAAAATATGTCATCTCCAACCAAAATAGTATGCTTTCCTGAAGGAAGAACTCTATCATCATTGAAATCAATAAGGTTTAAGCTCTTGCATACATTAAAATTGAACTCAACCTTTTGACTACTTCCAGCTTGAATACACACCCTCTTGAAACCAATCACTTGCTTTATATTGGCCCCCATAATTCCTTTTGGTGGCTTGGCATACACCATGATCACTTCACTTCCATTCCTACTACAGACGTTTTTTATTTTGATGCCGATCTTGAAAGGTTATTTCGATGCCGATCTTGAAAGGTTATCTTCACAGGTTAAATGTTTTGTTAGAACTGATGGGCATCGAGGCTTATAAGTGTTCTTCTCATATAGTAATTGATGGCAGTGCTGAAACTTGTTTAGATGTATCTTGGATAATGATGTTGCAGAAGTTAGCTTGCAGTTGAATTTGGTGTAGCTTAGTCCATACCCAAAAGGGTAAACTGTTGATCCATTAAAGAACCTATATGTTCTGCCTGGATAGCCTAAGTTGCCATTTGGCGTCAGTTGCATGGAAGTCACCGGGCTACTGGTCAACATAGTTGGCTTGATACCATGTAACTGGTAATCTTCCTCCTAATTATACAATAATAATAAAATATAAGATTATATAATTAATAACTTTCTTCCTTGATTGTATTGGTGATCAATGGAATTGGCACTTGTTTAACTACCAGGATTGTATTAGCCAAACAATATTTGCAATGGCACGACCGCCTTCCTCTCCAAGGTATCTAGCCAATATGATGGATCGGATGTTACTAGTATTGCTCTTAGTGAAAGAGATATTTATGTCACCTGCTGACATTATTACAAAAATAACTGGTGATTTGGCCATGCTGGCAACCTGGTTGATGGTAACCAGGAAAGATGATGCAAATATCCAAGGCATGTTAGCAAATGATCCATTTCAACTTCAAGATCTAATCACATGGGGAGGACTAAAGAAGTTTAATAAGGTAATTGGAGCATTCATGCAACAAGGAGTTACACTTGGATTAACCCAAGAAGAGCAAATGATGCGTAAAACCCAATTAAAAGCTGATGGGAGCTTAACTATTCAAATGAAGCATAGAACTTAATACAATGGAGCCCAACTTATGGAGAGAACCCAAGCATAACCTAATTTGGCCAAGGCATGTAAAAGGAAACCCAAGTAATGTAAACAAGGAAATAAGGTCGAAAGTCAAAGATTCTTGCAAGATTTCCTTAGTTGGCAATGTTTTCTAATGGCATTAGGATTTCCTCATTAGGTTGAATCCTTATCCTTTTCTATTTAGGATTATTGTTCTTTAATTAGGAAAATATCTTGGTCTAATCTTATTGACCAATCATAATGTTTCTTTAATTTTACTATTTAGTTTAAGATTGTCTTTTCCTTATTACATTAGGAAATATTAAATTTTGTTAAGGAATGTAAACTAAATCCTAATTAGTTTTGGATTAAGTATTGTAAAGCTATAAATAGCTCATATATTCAGCCAAGGGGGATTCATTGAATCAATATTATTATTGTTAGCAATTTTGCTTGTGAGATTAAATTCTCTTCTTGAGTTTTTGAGTGGACTTGGTGAGATTGTTCAGTGAACGCTTAATAATTTCACAAACTTGTTAATTCTGATATTAAATTGTTTGGTTGATTTAGGGTTTGAGTTTTCAACTTTGAATCTTTATAACTTAAGTTGCTAGAAATAAGTTTTCTAGAGGTCTAGTTGATATTTGAAAATCAAAACTCTAATACTGGGTTTGATAGATTTTGGGCAACTATTTTTTAGTATACGGGTAAGGATCAATCCAACCTTGTTCCTATCGTTTAGTATCAGAGCTAAGGCTTCGAATCAAGTAAGTTATCTCCAAAAATTCATTGTTCTTTGTGTTTTTATTGTTTTTGCATCAATTTGGGTCATATCTCCTTCATAGGGCTTTAATTTTGTTTGTTCTTATTCTATCATATTTAGTTCTATTTTCTTTACTTTTGTTCCATCAAATTAGTTGTTTTATCATATTTAATTACTCTTTTGTGTTTAATTCCAGTTTTGGACCATTAGCATCAAGAAAATCACAAAAAGATTGCATATTGTAAAATTAACAAGTTTCCTATCTCCATTTTGTTTCTTTGTGTTTCTTTCATTCCAATTTGTTTTTCTTTGTGTCCTACGCATTCTTTGTGTGTCTAAGGCTGAATCAAACTCATCCAAATTGAAAGAAAAGTGCAAATTGTGATTAGCACTCAATTCCTCCAATTCGACTTTCATTAATTTCTTAGCATTTTTAAGTTGTTCTTTGTATTTCTTTTGATTTCAATTCTGTTTTAGCTTTAAAAAAAAAGAAAGAAAGAAAAAAAATCAAAGTAAAAAAAGAAAGAAAGAAAAGAAGCAAAAGAACACATCGAACTTATTTGCAAACTAAGTAGCCAATTTTGAAGTTCTCATTGGTATTCGGCCTAGGCTATAAAATCCCATTAATTTTAAGTTCAATTTCAGTCTTGACACTTCAAAAATTCCTTTTTGATCTAAAATTTTGATTAGGCCTTTAAAGATTTGTTTCTTACGCCAATTGTGTTGATTCTAATTCTTTATTTGCTAAGTCTTTCTAAGGTTAGTTTTCTTGTTTGTGTTTGGTTTACGCTTGAATTCAACATAAAGTAACTTGAATCCTTAAATAACTTAAAGAAAAGAACCCAAGAGAGGTAAAAGGCAAAAGTGGTGAGCTTAAAAGTGGGTAAAAGCCTATTTTGAATTAAACATAAGTGTGAGTGTTATCTTTTGAGTGTAAACACGTAAGGGAGTGTTTGGTGAGGTTTTCTTTTATTATTTACTAACCATGGCAGATATTAAAGAAGAACAAGATTGGAAGTTGTTCATGAAAGCTTCATAAGCTCATATGGCCCAAATTGAAAAGCAATTCCAAACAATGCATGAGAAGATTGAAAGCTTACAAATTGCCTCGAATTCCAACACCACTTGTACCAATTATAAACAACCAAAGAGTGGGAGGATTGTTCAAGATGATGAAGAGGGCGATTCCATGAAAGGATTCTCACAAAGATCTAGTAAGCAATATGACAATCTCAATAGCAATAAGATGAAGATTATTACCTTTAGTGATTTTGATGATCCCGAAGCCTATCTATCTTGGGAAAAAAAGGTAGATTTTATTTTTGATTGCCATAACTATAGTGGATAAAAAGGTTAAATTAGCTATTGTTGAATTTATGGGATATGCTTTTGTATGGTGGGATCAAATTAGAAGTATTAGAAGAAGATGTGGGGATCTACCAATTTGTACTTGGGTAGATATGAAGAAGGCCATGAAAAACAAATTTGTTTCTTATTATTACCTTATAGATATACATAAAAAGTTGCAATGACTTGTGCAAGGTAATAAAAGTGTGGAAGAGTATTATTAAGATCCTGAAATCACCTTGATGAGGATAGAACTTGAAGAACATATGGAGTAAACTTTGGCACGTTTTCTTGTTGCTCTCAATAGAGAAATCGCCAATAAAGTTGAGCTAAAACAATATGACACTTTGGAAGAGTTGTATCGCCTTGCAATTATGGTGGAAAGACAACATAAAAGTAAACATTCTAAGCCCAATTTCAATTTAGTTTCTTAGATTAACAAGTTTAAAAGTGGTGACAAATCCAACAATAGGCCTAAGATTGAACCACTAAAAAAGGAAGGAGGGAGCAAGCCCAACTCTACTGCTAAGGATAAACCCCCTAAAAGGTCAAGTTCAATTGTTAGCTTTAAGTGCCAAAGGAAAGGACACACGACACTTGATTGCCCAAACAAGAGGACCATGGTTTTACGTGATGGAGAGATAGTAAGTGATGATGAGGATGATGACTATGTAACCGACCACGAGATGCCTCCATTGGAATATGATAGTGATGATGATTTTGAGGATCCAAATGAGGTAACTAGTAAGAATATTATTATGGCTAAGCATTTTTTAAGTGTGCAAGTTAAGGGTGATCAAATTCAAAGGGAAAATATTATTCATTTTAGGTGTAGGATAAATTATAATTTATGTCTTATTATTATTGATAGTGACAGTTGCACTAATGCGACTAGTACCTATATTGTTGAAAGGCTAAATTTACCAACTATAAAACATCCTAAACCTTATAACTTGTAATGGCTAAACAATAGTACAGAAGTAAAAGTCACTAAATAAGTTTTGATATCATTTTCTATTGGTAGATATAAGGATGAGGTGTTTTGTGATGTTATTCCTATGCAAACTAGTCATATACTTTTAGGTCGACTATGACAATTTGATAGATGAGCTAAACATGATGGGTTCTTTAATACTTATGAGTTTGATTTTGGGGGCAAGCATATTGTTTTATATTCTTTAACACCTCAATAAATTTTTGAGGACTAAAAAGTAATAAGAGAGAGAGAAAGCCAATTCAACCAAAAAAAAGAAAAAGAAAAAGTAATACGACAAAAAGAGAGTAGTGAGAAACCAAAAAGGGGTGTGAGATTAGAGGGGAAAATGATAGCAAAGAGGGGATGCCCATAAAAAAAGTGAGGGGCATGCAAAAGGAGAGGGTGCGAAAAAAGCTATATTTGCAAAGAGAGGGATGTGAGGAAACCTTTGCTAGCCAAAACACCCATGACTATGCTTTTGTATAAAGGTGTGAAACTAACATATTTTTCTTTTAGTGATGATCTAACAAATATTCTTTCTAGTGGTTTTATTTCTTTATTACATAACTTTTCAAATTTGTTTCTCGAGGATGTGCCTAAAAGATTGCCACCCTTAAGGGGAATTGAACACTAAACTGATTTCATTTTGGGCACTCAAATTCCAAATAGGCCAGCCTATAGAAGCAACCATGATAAGATAAAGGAGCTTCAAAGGCAAGTAGAAGAGCTCATGGAAAAAAGGCTTAGTAAGGGAAAGTATGAGTCCTTATACGGTTCTTGTTTTATTAGTACCTAAAAAGGATGGATCTTGGCACATGTGTGTTGATTGTAGGACCATTAATAAGATAACCATTAAGTATAGACATTCAATTCCTAGGTTATATGATATGTTGGATGAATTGCATGGTGCATGCATGTTTTCTAAAATTGATTTGAAAAGTGGTTATCATCAAATTAGGATGCGTGAAGGGGATGAATGGAAAACAACTTTTAAAACTAAATATGGATTGTATGAATGGTTAGTTATGCCTTTT
>CATIWR010658727.1:0-26862 GCA_949677035.1 Omphalea diandra | reverse complement strand
ATATATAATGAGCAATATGGTGAATTTATTTTTTTAAAAAAATGGTAAAGTATTTTCTAGTAGAATTTTAAATTTATCTAAATGACTTCTTGGATTTAATGAATATATTATTATTTTAAAAATAAATGATTTTATGTTAGTGAGATTATTATTTTAGTTAAGATTATTATACTATATATTATAAATTAAGTTTGATAAATAATGTATATTTAGAGATTTAAACTTAATGGGTTGATGGTGATATTTAATATTTTAAAATGAGTTTTATGTAAAGAAAATATAGTTAAGGATTTAAATTATTTATGTTAATATATTTATTTATGAAAGTCATTATGTGAGAAGATTTTGTAAATTTTTGAGAGATTAAATAAATTTATGAAAAATATTTTATATTATGAAAATAGTTGTTATGGCTGATTTATTATTTAATTTAAGTAAATTTAATATTAATTTATTTAGTGAAAATATCATATTATATTTAAAAGAATTAAATTAATTTAAGTTAATTTGTGTATTTTTATAATTTAACTCTTGATGAGAAATTAAAAAAGGATTAATTAATTTATTTGAGAAATATAAATTTTAGTTATGAAAATTTTAATTATTATTATTATTAAAAAATAAAATAACAATACACTGAAAATATATATATATATATTTTTTTAAAAAAGGGCTTAAGTCAGTTTTGGCTAGCTGAATGATAAGTTTTAGTTGGGCCAAAACCATAAAACAACGTACAAAGGCCAAAACCAGAAAACAAAGTACAAAAGTCCAACACTGCATCCCCATCCCTATCCCTGCTCAACATGAGAGAGAGAGACAAATAAGAGTAGAAATTTCAATTGGTCATAACTCTTCAACTAGAGCTCCATTTGGGTTGATTCATGTTTCTATACAAAGTTCTCCTCACAAGCTTTCTATTGACACAAGATTCACCAAAATGAAGATCAGACGACGATGAAATCTCTAGTCAAAATTTCGCTCAAAGCGTTATTTTTAGATGATTTAAGACAAATAGTAGCTCATATGACGACGTCATAGATTTCTATGAACTCTTGGGAGGACTTTGGTTATTTTTCCAATAGTCACTGACAACAAACTCCAACCACCTTGGCGGCTCTGACAATGGCTCCAATGAGGTTTGGGGGGAAAATCGAGATAAAATATGCTCATCATCGCCCTAATTGTGTTGGTATAATTTTCATGAATTATAGATGCTTCGGTGAGATTTTATGAATTTTTATTGATTTTTGAATAATTATAATTTGGGCTTAAAATTATGAAATTAATGTTTATTAAAGGTTTAATGACATGGAAATGAATTAGATAGGTATGTGATGATGATAATTAATTAGTGAATATAAGAATTGAGATTTAATGGTGATTTAGGTTCAATTATGAGAATTAAGGGAGTTTATTTTAATTAGAGAAATTAATTAGGGTTAATACAATCATTAAGAATTTTAGAATTTTTAAGGGTATTTTATGGAGTTCATAGAATAATTATGAGTATAATTAAATTAATTTAAGATTTATGTAGTTTGTGAAAGTTCATTAAATTGAAGGATTTAATTTGAAGAAATTGATAGTATTAATGATCATTATGGATGTCATTTAAGGATATTGAGATCAAGTTATAATTTTTGAATTAAGTGATGAATATTAGAGAATTAGTTGGGGTTAAATAAAATTATTGGACCTAATTATAAGAGTTAGATAAATTAATAGAAGTGAGTTTATTTAATAGAAGTTATGAGAATTAACAATGAAAGTTGAAGTATGTAAATTATGCATAAGATAATGAATTAAAGAAAATAATTTAAGTAGTAGTTAGATTGACTAAATTAAATAGTAATACAAACACACACACTTGATTGATTGGTTATCTTTAATTATTTAATTAATACTTTAGACCTAATAAAGATTTAAGTAATTAGCATTGAGTAATATACTTTATATACATTTAATTTATTATTGAATTGGTGTGATTAATTAGTTTAATGAAAATATATTGTTAATTATATGATTATTGAAGATTATTATTCATTAATTGAAAAATAAATTAATGTGATTACTAATTAAGTTAATTATTATTTTGTGAGTATTTATGACCATTGGAAATTATGTGGAGGGTTGTGTTGATAAATTGAGAATTATTAATTGTTGGATTATATAATGTGTTCGGTTGGGTATATGAGAAATTTGGAGACCCTACTTGAATTGAATGATGTTAAAAGTGTTTTTACAGGAAATTAACTCGTTTTATAGGGGGATTATGTCCAGTTTTTAGGTGAGATACTGTTGAAATTTTGTTAGAAATTTCAATAGAAATTAATATGAGGATTTCTGAAAAAAGTAATAATCTTAGAAGTAAGGCCAGAGATAATATTCTATATTAGTTCTAATTAATTATATTTTTTTTATTTAGACTATCTGCCACCTAGTTTGCACCACCAGAAACATAAAAGAATTTCACAATCTTTAACTTTTTTTGAGTTAATATTATATATTTTTATGGCATATTAGCTAGTTCATAATTTCAACATTTCATATATGGTATGACTCTTTCTAGTATATTATTATTATTATTGATGTTGCATTGTATGTTTATGTGTGTGTATAATAAGTTGTGATATTGATGTGAATAATTTGGGATATTGATGTGATTGTGAATTGAGAGCATTGTGTATAAATGTATGTAATGATTTGTAATATTGAAGTGATTCTTGATTGAGAGCATTAACAAAACGTACCACCTGATGAGTTGTATTAGAACCGAGTGCACACCTGTTTAATCAGTGATAAAATGATTATGATTGATGTGATAGTGCTCTGGTTGAGCTTATTATTAGCTTAGGATATTAAAAATATTATATGATATAATAATGTCCTAGTTGAGTTTGCTCTCTAAGCTTAGGGTATTAAAATAATACGATATGATACTACTTTAGTTGAGATTGCTCTCGGGGCTTAGGATATTAAAATATTATGATATGATGAGATTATGAACACCTTGGTTTGGCTTGCTCTCTAGGTGATGATGCGTTGGAATGAGTGAACCGGTTAGGGACCCTGGTTGAGCTTGCTCTTTGGGTGCTAATCAATTTAGATCAAGAGAGCCTAATGACTATTAGTGTTAGAGTATAGGATTTTACTCTCATTCTCATTCTATATGCTTGACCTTGTTCATAAATTGTGTGTTTGTGTGTGAATGCATCATTCAATGCTTGCACATTTGCTATGTATGATTATGATTATAAAAGTATATAATATTACGTCACTTTAGAAAATGATATTCTCAACTAATGTTTTGGTACTAGTTGATCCAATAGATCATTTTTGGCAGTCCTGCAGTCCTTCATCCATGTGGACATATCATATAACCTTCATTCTTAATTTATTTGAATTCTAGCACTCCATAGTTTAGAATGGTAAAACTTGTATATTGATAGATGTTGTGAACTTTGTTATATGCATAATCAATTGGATGTTATCAATATCCTTGCAAAGCCCCAATAATTATTAATTAAAGATTAATTGAGAATAAAATGAAATAGGCTTGCTACGAGTTTCGGAGGCCTTAAACCTACCTATTCCTTAGTGCCGATCACAGTCTAAGTGGGGTTGTGACAAGCGGTCACTAGTTTAAAAGAAAATGGCATTAGAATACAGGCATCATACTAGACAAAAATTAATTTTCCATTACGGACACACTAATAGACCTTTTTGAAGCAAAGGGATAACTGCAAATAAACTTCTCTAGATATAACTTGCTTGAGGAGCCACTTGCGCATGTAATAAACTAGAATCTGAGAAATATTTTACCTTAAGAACTCTAGCTATCAGCAAAGAACTATTTGTTAAGAGGTGCCAATGCTTGGCAAGCATGGCCAAATTAAATTCTTTTAAACTATAAAACCCAAGACCACCATCTTTCTTTGCTACATAAAGCTTTTCCTATGATACCTAATGTATTTGATGATTATTAGACGACACATCACCCCGCCAAAAGGAGTTCATTTTTTTAAGCTTATTTATAGTATATACTGGGATTGGAAAAATATTCATAATATAAACTGGTTGTGTCTATATGACTAGTTTTATCATTACTTCCTTCCCACTCATAAATAGAATTTAACCCTTCTAAGAGGTTAGCTTCCTTTTCATATTTATTAGAATAAATATCAAAAGATTTAGAGTATTGGATTACTATTATAATTCGTTGTTTCCTTATTATAAAGTTTTACAGTTCGTTTGATTCATAGGATTATTTAACTAACCTACCGTATTAGTAAATAACACTATGTTTATTACATATGATATAGGTTGAGCTTAATAATCCTAAAAGTTAAGTTTTATTCATGAAATTAGTCTTATCTAAAACCTAACCCTCCCCATGCCCTAAACAATCCATCTCTAGTGGGATTAATCCCATGATTTGTGAAATCTTAATTTCTAAAATAGCCCTAGTTTTTTTTTTTTTAAACTTTATTTCTCTAAAATAACCTTTATTTTTGAATTTATTTCTAAATTGGCTATAATTATATTATTATTCACTTAAAAAAATCCTCTCTCATATGAAAAAAGAATCAATGAGAAAAATAATAAATAATTTGCCCGTAAAAATATTTTTTGAGGTAACTATATTATAATTTTATTTAATTTAAATTTTTAATATTTTTTACTTGAATTCCAAAATAAATTATGTGATAATAATTAATATAAAGATAATATTAAAAAATTAATTAATATATGAATGTAAAAATGCTAATTCAAATCAAAGATTGGTACAGACTAGACAAAAAGATGAGTTTTTTTTTTAAAAAAGAAGAAATTCAAAAAAATACAATTTTTCTATATGGGCAAAGGATATTTAAGTAATTTGGTCATTTTAACAATTTTTCTCACTGGTTAAACTATCTTACCAAAAATAGAATTACAAAAGTCGGATTAATTGAAACTGTGGATTAAAATATTTATATCAAACAAGATTTAATACAAGTAATTTTATAGCTTAATTAAGTCTATAATTAAAATTAATTCTAACGATTATGAATCCGTGAATCAAATGCACTGTTCAACTTTTGGCTTGTTGTTGAAAACCCGGTGTATTTTAAAACTAGCAGCAAACTCTTTCTAACACAAATTTTAATGCAAAAATTGAGATTCTTATTTTTTATCAATTAAAATCAAAAGATTTTAAACTAATAGACACTTTTATTTTTAGGTTAATTAATAAATGATATCCTTATCATATACATTGAACCATTTGCAACCAAAGAACTCTTAATATATTGTTTAAAAAAAAGATATATTACAAATTTAAAAGTTGATTCACCTATAGTTGTGACATCAAATAGTAATATTTAAATTATTGTACACCATTACCATTAAATCTTGAAACACTAGTCCCTAATTTTAATGAGCATCCCTTTAAATATAGACAAATTCAATATGAAGCTATGGACATTATAGCTTTGAAATGTGATCCTAGTTTGAGTCCATTAATGTGAAAATTCTTATTAGTCAAAGAGATAAAATTTGGTGTGCATATGTTAAAGCCCGTCCATATGTACCTAAGCTTTCAAATATCTATTTTCAAGAGTGGGCAATTATCTTTATGAATTTCAAGTTTCTTACTTTAAGGCATATCCTTCCCAGTTGGAATACTCACCTAAAACAAATGTTGTTTATTTATTGCCATGTTACCTTTTTAGTAACAAGCCAACATCTTGTTTAGGAATAAATGCTTTTTATAGTTAATGGTTTTAACACTTGAAAAAAAGTGAATGATTGATTGAATTGTCCTTTATTAAGCCATATGGGAAAGGATCCAAATTCACAATTTCTATGAAATGTTGTAAAGATCTCATGAAATAGTCTCAACATATTTATAAGTTGATTAAAAAGAAAATATTTCAAGATATTGACAATAACTAGATGCAACTCAAAGTCATTATTGATAAGCTATCTTATGCATTTAGAAGCCATGGTGAAACTGTTAAGTTTAAAAAAAAATGAAGGAATCTTCTTTAATTAGTACAACCTTTAGTAACTTATAATGACAAAGTTGTTAAAGTTATTTTGGAGAAAGCTCAAGTGAATATGCTAAGTATAAGTCATACAAATTTCAAAGTAGATCTTGTACATTTTTACATGAGGATGCAAAATTCTTCATTCTTATTGACGAAGATTGAGATGAAGCAAAAAAAAAAAAAAAAAAAGAGTAAATGAAAATTATTTTAAGATTTGTCAACAAAGAAGGTATTATTCAAGAGTTTTTTTTTTTTAAAAAAATTATGCATGTTAAATATACTGCTTCATTGAATTTGAAAAAAGAGATTTGTGATGTTCTTACACATTATGATCTTCATATGGAGAGCATTAGAGCTCCAGGATATGATGGTCTTAGTAATATATGAGGTGAGTGAAATAAACTTCAAGCTTATTAACTAAATGGTCTTATGGGCACCAAATTTTAGGTTCTTAGGATGCAAGTCCAATGATGAGAAACTACTTGAATTCTTCCCTAAAGAATAGGAGAAACAATGTTTAAGAAAGGGATAAAAGTTTGGGAAAAGCCTTGAATCAAACCTACTTTCCATTTAATAAAACCTTAAAAGATTTTTAGGGGGACGAGCTATTGGCTGTATAACCAATGTAGATGATTGTATAGCCAAACTATAAAGGACTGTATAAACCTCTAAAAGGCTATACAAATAATCCATTAGAATCCAAAAGTAAAGAACTTCTAAAATAGTGATCCATTAAGCCTTAAAGGGTTATACAACCAACCCAAGATCTATACAAACATCCTTTTAAACAATCTCTAAAATTTTCTTTGTTCTCATCCATAAAAAGTGTGAGATAGCCATTGGGCTCAGTTGCATCCATTTTTTTAATTTATAAATACCCCTTTTATTGAAGGAAAAGGAATAGGCTCATAAACCTTAACCAAACTCTGCTAAAATTGACTATCAAACCTTAAGAAAAACCCTATCTAAATAGAATTCCAAAACACCTAATACAACCTAAAAGAAAATCAAGGTAAACCAAGCTTTGCACTAACTTTTGTATTCTTCTCCTTTGCATTTTGGAGAAAATTATAACACTAAAGTGCCTCTAAGGGTAAAACTCTTTTTCCCTTCCCTTTTCCTCTTCTTCTTCTTCTTTTTCTTCTTCTTTTTTCTTTTTAATTTTTTATTTTAATAGGCCCAGTGAGCATTGTAGATGAGTTACAATTTGTGCAAACCATTAGGTGGGCTGTACAAACCATTATCTAGTCTATACAATCCTCTTTCACTACTCACATCACTTTTTTAGCAACTTTATTTCATGTTCAATTTTGGTGGTTTTCTTATTCTCTTATGATCTTATGAGCCTTATAAAATAGGAATAAAGTAGGTTACAATAACCTATGATTTCATGAATTGTAGGATCAAGTGACATCTTTGCATGATGTTGTTATTTAGCCTAAGGAGAAGTTTATAAAACCTAACGGGATGGACAAGAATGAGATCTATTTGTTAGCTGTAAGTAGGAAGAGGAAGTAACGAGTGTATGGACTCAGCTCTCAGGTATCGATACTCGATTCACACGCATCCTCTTGCTTCTGTGCTTTTAGATCATAGAAAAACAATCTTAGTTTGAAGGATCATATTAGAAAGAGACTTCAAGAGCATATTCGTAATGAGTTTTAAGGGAAGGGTGTTGTTGATGTAGTTACTGATCTAACAACTTTTAAATCTCTTCCAGTCTAGTTCATATAGTTTTTCTCTTTTATTTCTCCCTCAGGAGAATGCACAACATCATGAACATGATGATTGTTATTATAATGACACTTAAAATTTTTGCAATTTTGTCTATATATCAAATAAGAAAACTTACATAAATATTCCATAGTTTTTAATCTTGTGAATTTTATCAAAATTCATCTATTTTAAAATTTCAACTAGGTTGTCAAATATTTCAACAAGATTTTCAAACTTGGCTCATTCTTTACTTGATAAAGGCAAAGAGTTACAAGATACAGTTTCAACTAGGATCGAATTGAAATTAAACTAGAATATTATTTTAGTTAATATTTTAATATTATCTATTATATAAAATATAAAATTTAGTTAACTTTACTATATAAATATCTTAATATATCATTTATAATTTATTTAATTGTCTATATTAAATAATATGTAAATAAATAATTTATAATTGTTAAAATTTGATATAGATAATAATCATGAATAGATAATTAGAAGTTAATAATTTCAAAACAATCAATAAATATAATTTCATTATACTCAAATATTTCGAATCTTAAGAAGAAAATTCAATTAATATAAATTAGATATGAACATGATAAATCTTTTTAATAAATCACTTATAATTTTTTGTAATAGTTTATTATTATTAAAATTAATAATATTATATCATAAAGATAATTAATGTAAAACTTGAAACCATAATAATTTTATTATTTTAACTTTTATTGAAAAATAAAAGCAATATAATTATTTAATCACAAATTTTCTTCGTGAATCCAAGTGTACCACATGTGTGAGATACACAAATCATTGGATTGGATGTATTTTTTCTTAACTTGTAAATCAAATAGAAATTGAGTCCCAATCTCCCTTACCATTAGGGGTGAGCAAAAACCGGACCGAATAGAAAAATTGACTAAACCAAGTTGGTTCGGTTTGGTTTAATCATTTATAAAATTGATTCGGTTTGGTTTTGATTTTTAAAAAAAATTTGATTTTTGATTTTTGGTTCGATTTTTAGATAAAAAACTGAAAAATCGAATTAATCAAAATTATTAATAAATCAAACCAAATTTAAAATATATGTTATTTAATCAAATCGAATCGAATTGAATTGAATCAAATTTTTATAGGTTTGATTCAATTTATAGACATATAAATTTCGATTTAATCAGTTCGGTTAATTCAATTTTTCTAAAATTTGGGTTCGATTCAATTTTAAATACATAAAATTTAATTTATTTGATTTTGATAAAAAAAACAAATTGAATTAATCGAACTGACCGTTTGCTCACCTCTATTTATCACAATTTACTTGGATTCGTTTAAAGAACCAAAAACTTGAATGCAAATTAAAAATAGCAGTTAATTACAATGATAAAAATTAAAGAGAGAGTGCTTAAAATCTCAAAAAAATTACATTGACTTGAATGTTTAATATGTTTGCAATAAGTACAAATTTTTATTGAATGCTTTTGATAAAGAGAATAATGAACATGTTATAGCAAACTTGATAGCAAATGAAATTTAGTTAAAGGACTATGAAATTGATAGACATTTTTTGCAGAGTTGACTTGTCCATTTAGAAATTGGATTTATTTGTAGGATTGGATGTGCACATTCTTCTGCTAAAATGCCTCCTTTTTATATAGCCCCAAAGAGTGACTTGCATCCAAATATGATTGCACACTCTCCACTTCATGCTTGATGTTCTATGTTTTCCACTCTTGCCTATCTTTTAACAATTTTTCTATCTTTTATCCATTTTCATGTAATTGTTTTTTCATATTACGTTGCAACTGCAAATTACTTGTTTGGCTTTATCCTCACTATACATAATAATTTTATTTAATTTGATTAAATAATTTATTTAATGGGCCATACAAAATCATTGGGTTAGGTTAAAAATATTTTAAGTGTAAACAATGCCCCTTTGTATCTGAATAACACAATCCATGCAAAGGTTTAGTTATGTGCAAACTCTTTCTTCTTCCTTAAAATTCCTCAACCATGCTACCAAAACGATTCAAACTCAAGGTAAAGTATAACAATTATGATGCTTGTTATTAGAAAAATCAAGAAGAGAAACTTAGATAAGAAAGATTAAAGAGAGAATTGGAAAAATTAAATAAAAACTTAAACTTTCAATTTCCCAAGCCGACATCTTCTTCTTCCTTCTCTTTGAAACCTCTTTCTTTATCTCTTGCACCATTAACTCAATCCCTACGTTTTTAAATTCAAAATCCTTTACAAATCCCATTATCCCAAAATTCTTTTCAAATTTCTCAACAAACTCCTATAAAATGTTACAACCTCTCAAATAATTCTCCATTCAAAATTACTCTCAATCTCTATGGGTCTCTCTTGATTAAAACTCAAATTAAGTGATCCATTTGAAATCCCATCCATTAATCCTTTTCCCTCATCTTTCACTTTTAATTTTCTCTCTCCTAAAAAATAAAGTCTTAATTGTCCCAACAAACCACAATACCTAAAAATCCCAAAAATTCTTTCCTTTCTTTCGTCTCATCGTTGCATTCCCCTTCTCCATCCACCACGCAAACGTGAATCCAAGCAAACCCACACTATCGGTCTCCTCTCTATGCCAAAGATCACCATCACCAGCTAACCAAATCGACAAACCAAGTACCTCAACCTCTTTCCCATGTGATAGAGGGACCTCATTAGCCTTTCTTTCCTTGCAACCTGGTGATGCCTAACCAAATTAGTTGAGCTTGACTCTTACGAGCGAGACCTAAGCAAATCAAGTCATTCTTATTAGTGAGGACCCAAGCGAGTCGAAGATTTCCCTTCCTCCCTTCGGCTTCTCATGACACTCTCCTCTTCACGTGACTGTTTCACCTAAAATCTATCTAAATGTGTTATCAATGCTTCTTTTGGTCTCCAAGTCAAAGTTGGTTTCTCCTCCCTTTAGTGCTCCTTTGGTGCTCTCTAAGACTCATCACCAAATATTATAGGAGAGAGATTCAAGAAATGTTGGTGTAATTTTCACAACCTCTTAAATTGCCAATTTGATTATCGTTTGAATTCTCACATGTTTGAATTGGGATTGAGAATATTGTTTTGGAGCTCTTGAGTTTTGAAGTTGTTTATGAATGTCTATTGTCCTAAAAATTTACTAAAAAATTCAAATTAATTATTAGAAAATCATTTGAAATAATTAGAAATTACCCAAATTATTTCTAATAAATTAAACGAATTTATTGATATATACTTTATTATGATCATCGTCTATTCTTAATTTGTTTTTGCTTGGAGATCCCTTGCCAACTTTGCACCATTGATATATTTGATATGTAAGTATGGCTTTCATAAGCCATTTGTGATTGTTGGACAAAATTAAGCTATGTTAGGCAAATTATTTTATACTTTTTGGTTAAGAAACCAATCCTTGGATGGGCTTTTTTTGCACCATTGATATCCATTTGGACGTTTTTGTGTGATTATGGCTTTTTCAAGCCATTTATGATTTTTGAGGATGAATGGAACATGCTAGGCCAATTTATTTTGTGTTTTTAATTATGAAATCAATTTATGTCTTGGGGATCCTATATAATTATTGGAAATCCATAGATAAAAAAAGGCTTTTACAGGCCATTAATGATATTTGCTTTAGGAACACATATTATCTTTATGGATTTTAGATAAAAATAGCTTTTACAAGCCATTAGGAATTCTTATATACTGTTTCTTGCATTTCTCACATTGGGGATACCCTATAATCCCTTAGGGATCTTGTACCAAAATGGCTTTTCCTTAGGGATCTTAATTCTTATCATTAGAGTTTGGATACACAAAGATTTTTCCTTAGCCAAATAACACTTTAAAATATAAAAATTGGCCTATGTACTAGTTTTTGGCTTTGGGGATCTCCGATAATCCTTAGCGATCTCACATGATATTGGCTTTTGCAAGCCATTTTAAGAACTTTTCCCTTGGGCATCCTACCCTTACTACTAGATTTAGGATGACTTTAACTTTCTAATTAGCCAAATGATACTCTAAAATGGCCGGTTGGCTTATTTTGAGATTTTTGGCTTGGGATTCCCCAATAGTCCCTTAGGGATCTTGTAGGGAAACGACTTTTATAAGCCATTTTATTTTACTTTATTTCTCTTGGTAATCCCTTCCTTACCTCTAGATTTAGAATGAACTTATTACTTAGCCAAATAATATTGTAAAATAGCCAATTGGCATATTTTGTGATTTTTGGCTTGAAGATCTACAATAATTCCTGGGGGTTCTTGTGCAATTTTTTTGTTAATTTGGGGATCTCAACCTTACTATTAAATTTAAGATAAACTTAAAATTTCTACTTCGCTAATTAATATTGCAAAATGACTAGTTGACCTATTTTGTGATTTTTGGCTTAAAGATTCCAACTATTTTGCAAGAATTGATCACTAAAAATTCACCTGGCTCTTTAAAAAATAAATTTGGCCTTTTAACTCCAAGTAACTTAATATTATAGTAATTTTCCATACCTTTCATACTTAATATATAGAGGACTATTACTTTGATCACTTGGGGATTCCTATGTAATCCAAGTGTTTTAACCAAAATAATTCATCATATGACACTATAATTTATTTTTCATGCTTGTTTGCAAGAAATTTCTTAGATATTGAATGGCTGTATAGCCAATTTCCTTGGGATCCTTAATAATTTTATTTATAAAAATAATTTTTGGCATATTTTTTTAGTAATCCAAGCCAAATTTAATTTTCTTTCTAATACACTATGCTTGAAAATAATATTTTCAGCCTTCAAATTTATTTTACACTAGAAATTGAGTTTATATAACTTTATTACAGTATTCCCCACGACTTCTTCATTTGCACTAGCTCAAGATCTTGTTACTCCAACTCCTCAAGAGGAAGCTGCTCCTCCACAGATAGCTCCCCATGTACCTTCACAAGTAAATCTCTACTTCTATGTGTTGTTCCTCATTTTTTACATTCCAACACTAATATGCTCTTATGTAAGATCCTTTTGCTCCTACTAGCTCGCCTCTTTTAGTAGAAGATAATGCTCTTGATAATGATATTCATCCCATACTAGAGGAGGTACTTACCGACACGAGGAAAGTCAGTTTTAATTTAAGCTCCCTAAGTTACTAACCTTCATTTTGGTATGCAAACTATTGCAGTGGCTTTCCTTTTTCCACTAATTAAATTGAAGAATACTTTGAACTCATTTCCTTTCCATGTCTCATTTAGGTGCCTTGGACCTATCACCCAAAGACTTTAAATAAAAATTTTTACTTTACTATTTCTCATGGTGTTTTCAATTAATTCAGGATGCCCCCAGACTTATGTTCTCCCATCATTACACAAAGGAAAAAGGTTATCTACTTAGTATTAGAGCTCCCTACCCTAACACTCATGATGCTCTATATCCAATGTTGGCAAAAAAAGAGCTTTCCCTTGGTAAAAAACTCAAAGAACCAGAAACTCAAGGAAAGATTAAGGCTTGGCCTCATACTTCAAATGATTGGCAAACCTAGATAAATCGGCTCCTTCCCTATTTTAGAGATGACTGATGGAAAATGGGAGTATTTGAACTTGTGGAGCTTAGTCAAATCCAGATTTTTATCGAGCAGGGTATTCTTTGTGTCACCCTTTGATTTTGGGCTCTTTCCATCAGTTCTTTTTTATTTCCATTTGGGTCGACTTCTATCATGCTTAAAGATGTCTTCTTTTTTACTAGTCTCCATATCCTTAGAAAAGATAGCCTTTACTCAAAGGATCTTTCTCCATCATCTCTTCATGTGACATCTACGAACTAGTCATGTTGTCATGCCATTATCCATTCATAAGGGCGCACTGGTGAACCTTCAAAGGAAGAGTTGATTTAGTTCATTTAGATCATGTTGTATAACTATATTTTCTACCCCTATTCTAGAAAGCCATCCATAGACTATCTTCCTATAGCAAGGGCTCTAGTGGCTGGGCATTCATTTGCTTTAGAACCATATTATTAGGTATTACCTACTAGGTGTTACCTGTGCCCCACTTTCATGTATTGGTTGTAACTTATGGCTGATCCAAATCTTGTTGTTAGTTTAATTCCCTGTCTTAAGGAACCACTAGCCATGTACCTCTTTCTTCCTTGGGTCAAAGCTAATGTTGTGCTCTTCATTTTTTTTAACATGGTATAGGCTCTCTAGTTTTTCTTTTCCTAGAAGGACGTTACCTTTAGTTAGCTAGACATTTAGGCAAGTTCATAAGAGGCTGAACATGCACCTTGGTAGTTCTGATTTCTAACTCAAGATGTGGTGCCTGTTTTAAACATGCGAACCTAACTTTTCTGTTGTTATACCATTAGTCGTTTGCTTACTATTGGAGGCTTACTATGTTTTTTTTTAGTGTTCCCTCTACTTTGCTGCCACACTTTATATGATATCTTTCATGCTTATGGAGCTGGTAATTTAGAGTTGCCTAGGTGGTCCCCATGCTCAGTCCTGCCATTATTTTTTTACCTAACTATAACACCATTGCTTTGGTCTTTTAATTGATGGAGAGTCATTTATCCCTTTCTTGACATGTGGTTGAAGTGAGACTTATAAATGTTGCTTCCTTTTCTCGATGGTAGCGATAGAGATTTAAGGAGCTCATGTTAGACTCTTTTGAGGACATGTTAGTAGGTATGATAAAACTTATTTTGCATTTGCATCTCCTTTTATGTATATTCACCTTACTAACTTTGTCATATCTTATTGCAGGCATTGATACCAAGTCTCTATCACCACAACCAAAAAAGAAATAAAAGATCTTACCTTTTATTACTTAGAAAGATAAAGGAGAGACTCTTCCAAAGAGGGCTCCTAAAGCTACTCCTTCCAAGAAATAAAAGAAACCAGTTGTATCGATGAGTTCAAAGGAGAGGCATTTTAAGTGGATTCAGTGAAACTTTTCTTTAAGAATACACCTAAGGATTTGGTGTAGGTATCAAATCTAGTAGATTATTTCGATGGCGATGCCACAAATTCTGAGGATCTCCTGCCTTCTAGAGCTACCCTTCCTCCTAAGGAGCCTTTAGATCATGGTGCTCTAGTTGCTAATGATGTTCCCCTTATGGATAGTTCTAGTAGTGAGACCTCCCACATTAATGTCAAGCCTTCTAAGAAATCTAGCAGTGAGCTCCTAAAGTTTTGTACACTATTTTTCTCTTCTTTCTTTAGCTTTTAGGCTTTCTTTACTAGTCCTTACACCTTTCTCATTTCATCTTGGTTATCACTCCTAAAGCACGCTATGAAGATCCACTTTTTGAACTTGATTTAAACTTCCTCATGAGGGCATCATCAGAGCAGAGTTCCATTCTATAACTTCCTTCAGAGGTTACTATCAGGTCTACCAAAAATAATCTTATAGCATTTTTTTAGGTTAAACCTTTTCATCTTGAATAAGGACCATGACATAATAGTACGATCTTCCCTTGCTACTCTACAGACTACTATGACCTCACTCGAAGACTCCTCCTTTCTTGGTGATATAGCTTGTAAGATCTAGTCTATATTTTCTAGTGCTAAGGAGAAGAGTGCTTGCATTTATGCCATTTCTAATAAGCTATTGGCCTTTTTTACCTGTAAGGGTCATTATGATGTTATTATGGCTAAGGCTAATAAAGCCCAAGACCACTATAGAGCTACTTCATAGTTATATCAACAAAAATATGCCACCCTTTAGCAGCTAAAAGTTGAGATGGCTACCGACAAGGTGAAATCACTTGAGCTCCTTAAGGAGGGAGAGAGATTAAATGATTCATGCAATTTGGCTATGGTAAGAGCCACAAAGGATGGAAAGAACTTAAAGGTAAAATATCAATAAGTCCAGTCTTATAATAGGGAGATGGAGGGAGCCCAAATGCAAAAGACTCCTACAGTAGTAGGTGGAATAAGATGATCATTATCCTTTCTCATTATTTATCTTCCTAGGTTTATGATATTTCCTTTGTACTATTAAGCATGATGCCATTTGAGAATGATGACACTTTTTTTTTTTTCTATTTTTTTTTCTGTTTTATGGCTTTGATTATTTAGACCACTATTGATTGATTGATTGTAAATAAAGTGGCATATGCCTACTTTGACTCTTTCTTTTCCTTATGTGGTGAATGTTGCTTGGTGATCTTGAGATTTGAGAAATGGCATTTCAGCCTATTTCATGCAGCCATACCACTTATATGTAACACATTGAGTACTACAACCATCATTTTATACTATGTAGCCATGTATTGCATTCATATAACCATACATTGCATTCATGCAACCATGCCACTGGACTCTCGTAAACTATACACCCTAGTCATTCTTTGCATCATGCAACCATGTGTTTTTGGCAATGCATGAGATGATTAAGATGATGATTTTCTTTGGTGATCTTTTATTTTTGGATTTTTATGAGATTTAAAAAATATGATAAAATTGAATAATGAATATTTATGGAAGTAGTAATAAGGCCTATAATGTTTATTTTAAAATGGCCAACTAGTCTACTTATAGGTCAAAGAATGACATGACCATGGTTATGGCCTACAAATGGAAAACTAACACTAGATCCCTAAGGATATTATACCTTAGAGATACTAGAATGGTCGTGATAGGCTTGAACTATTTTTTTATTTATTTTTCCATTAGCTCCCATATAGTGGGATATTATATCTTCAAAAACTTTCCATTGATGAATCTTTTATGTGGCTCCTCATGTAAACTTGAAAGTTAATATGCATTACCTTCTAAAACCTTATGGATCCTAAAGAGACCCTTTTAGTTGGGGGACCATTTGCCATATTCTCTATCTTTAGATCCCATGGAAAGTATGATTTTTCAAATCAGATTCCTTCATTGAAACTCTTCTTCTGTACCCTTCTGTTGTACTCTCCAAGCACATTCTTTTTTTAGATCAATAAGTGATTCAATGCTTGAAGCCTTTCTTCATCTGCTTACTCTAGTTTTGTAAGCATCACTTGATTGTATTCCTCAAGTGTCAGGGATGAAACTACAAACTCCATAAGGTTCACTACATCATGATTGAATGTTAATGTAAAAGGACTTATTCGAGTAGAGCATAACCTTGATGTTTTATAAAACCATAATGTTTTTTTGATAAGATCCTACGCCAATCCCTTGGGTTCTTTTCTAAAATCTTCTCCAACATCCTTATAAAAATCTTATTTGTTGCCTCTATTTATCAGTTTGCCTGAGTGTAAAATAAGGTTGATTTCATTAATTTAATGTCATAATCCTCTACAAAGTCCTTCACTTCTTCTCCTGTGAACATGATTCCCTGATTTGTTATGATGGACTCTGAGATCTCGAACTTGTGAATGAAGCTTTCCTTGATGAAGTAGATAATGTCCTTTTGTTCCATCTTTTTCAAAGGAACTATTTCCATCCATTTGGTGAAATAGTTAGTAGTTATAATGATGAAACTATGACACTTTGATGAGGATGAGTGGGTCTTTCTAATCAAAACTATGGCGCATCCTTTAAAAAGCCATAGTTTTATAATAGAGTATAGCTCCATAGCTGGAACCCTTTGACTGCCTTCATATCTTTGATATCATTGGCATTCTTTAGAGTAGTTAATACAGTCTTTCAAGATCGATGGCCAATAATAGTCATGTCTCCTTAATAACCACCTCATTTTGATTTATGCTTGGTAAGCTCCACAAACTCCCTTATGATCTTCTTCAACCCCTCTATTATTTTAGGGAACCCAAACGCCTTAGCAATAAACTGTCAAAGCCTTTTCTGTATAGCTCTACCTCCATAAGGATGAAATTTAGGGCTTGGACCTTAACTCTTATGACACCTTGGTACTTAGGCAATTTGGGTATTGTTTGAGCTCTGTTATCCAATCGTTCCCCATTGGTGCATCAACATTAAAAGACTCCATGTTAATGCCTCATTCTATAATGGAAGGGTGATTTCTTTTTTCTACAATAATAAACTTGTGGGTTAGCTCATCACTTATCCTTATCCTCAAAGTTATTTGAGCTAGTTTATTAGATTCCTAATTAGCCTCTCTAGGGACGTACAAGAATGAGATGTCATTAAAGGAATAAAAAATCTAAACAACAATAATATAATAGGGAGATAATAAAATACTATTGCACTTATACTCCCCAGTCAGTTGTTTAAGGACCAGCTGAGAATCTTCAAATACCATTTCATCCTTAGCTCCTAATTTTTATAGGATCTCTAAGCCAATAACTAGAGCTTTCATATTTTTCCTGATTTGTTGGTGCATTCAAAGGACAAATTGAAAGATAATGTTGTTTTGGATTTTGTTAGAGATTATAACTAATTCATTGTCTACTGCTTTCTCTATATTAAATCCATTAAAGTTGAAGATCCAACACTGCTTTTCTACCATATATGCTTATAGATCTAGTTCCTTCTCAATTCCCATCTCTAAGAAATTGCGGTCTGCTATAAAATCTACTAGTGTTTGTCCTTTCACAGATTTCTAAAGAAAATAGATTAGTGTAAACTCAATTAATGCAAGAGACTTACCAATCCTTTTAGTGATCAAGGGTTTATTCAACATGTACTTCATTAAATCATTTTGAGACACCATGTACAACCTTGACTTAATTAGATAGTGCCCCAACTAAATGCAAGTGAAATAGAACATCAAGCATAATTTCTCAAATGGAGAGTACTTTACCTCTATAGGTGTTAAGAGCTTACTCAAATAATACATAGCCTGCTCATGTCCAACTGAATTGCTTTGTGCCAACAAACACCCAATAAACTTATTTGTGGCTAAAAAATACAATTAGAGTGGAATTTCATCTTATGGGGGTGTCAATTTAATGAGATATTCCTTAATCTTGTCAAAGGTCTCTTGGTGACATTGCTTCCATTTGAACTTTTCAACTTGTTTAAGCTTTAACAAACTTGAAAACAACTTGGTTCTCCTTGCCAAGTTAGAGATAAATCTTATCAAGTAGTTTACCTACCTAAGGAACCTTTGGAGCTCTATTTTGTTTTGAAGCGACTTGGCTTCAATTACTACTTTTGCCATGTTCTTGTCTACCTCAATGCCTTTTTGGTGCACTAAGAAACTCAAAAAATTTTAGCTAGTACTTTAAAGGCATACTTTAATGGATTTAGCTTGAGTTTATGCTTCTTCATGCTTTGAAAACTCTTCCTTAAGTGTTCCACATAGTCAATAATTTTTCTTGATTTCACCATGATGTCATCAATATAAATCTCCATGTGTTGCCCTATCATATCATGAAAATGACATTCGTAGCCCTTTGGTATGTTGCTTTGTTTTTTTTTTTTGGTTTAAGATAAAGAACATGACTAGCCATTTGAAGGTCCCATTAGCTCTAGGGCACCAAAAAGCTATCTTTGAAATATCTTCCTTTGCAATGACAATCTAATTGTAACAAAAAAAATTGTCCATGAAGGATAGTAATTCATTCTTTGTAGTTACATCTATTGACATGTCAGTTATTGGCATGACATACATATCCTTGGGAGTTGCATCATTTAGAACCCTGAAATCCATACAAACATGAAGCTTCCCATTCTTTTGAACAACATGAACTAGTTTGAGAGCCATTAAGCATACCTCTTAGGTCTTATGAAGCTTGTCTTTAATAACTTTTTGATCTCCTCTTTCACTTTGAGATTTATTTCCTTAGACATCCTTCTTTATGGTTATTGACAAGGTTCCTAGTTAGCCCTAGTATATCCTCATAGCTCCAGGCAAAATAGTCTTTAAACTTTTTCAGTGTTTTGATAATTAACCTCTTTAATTCCTGAGTTAGTAATAAGCTACTATAAGTGATCCTTGTCTCCTTAAGTGTGCCAATATTAACTTACTGTATTAGATCGTTTACTTTGGCTTAAGATCCTTTAATTTTAAAGGTGCTCACTCTAAATATTATATCTGTAACTCTTCTACATCCTCATTTGGGTCTTGCTTAAAGATCACTTCAATACCATGTACATCTTGAAATGCTTCGAGCTCTAATATGTCATAGGTTTGTTGCACGTGCAATTTGTACTTAGCAATTGTAGCTATTACTAATTCTTCTTTGGTGTACTTATTCATCATTGATCTCCTTGATGATTGGGTATGACATCAGTCAGTGTGGCACAATGATAGTGGGGTTTAAGAGAGTTTTCACTTGGTTCTCTATTATATTTCTTGAGATGTAAACCCTCATGAGATCTCTATTCCTCTTTTTGGCAATAAATTATACTATGCCAAAGTCTCTATTATAGTATCTTACTTCTACTACATCTGAGCATATGGAAAATGGCTGATTATCTGCTAAAACTACCTTAACATCATTTCTTTTCTAAAACAATAATAACTAATAGAGAGAAGATAACACCCAATAGTTGGCATGAATCCAATCTTATAGTTAGCTGAAATGTTAACACCAAAGGCAGACAAAGATGTCTTACTTTCAACGATGATCTCAATAGGTAAGACCCCAAGAGTCTTGGTGATCTCTCCATTGAAAGTTGAAACATAGACTTCTTTTGTTATCAAGTCTTCTACCGTTTTTCCTACATAGGTAGCTTCCTGAGTGGTAACACATTTACTGTAGTTCCATTTTCCATAATGACTCTTAACATTGGCCTCTCATTCAGGTGTGCCTTCATGTAGAAAGACCTTAGGTGATTCGTCATCTTCATCAATGGCTTTTCGAGAACCACTCTTTTTGGTTTGTTAGAACTAATGGCTTGAATTGTCATGTTATTTAACAATCTTCTTCTTCATAGGGCGAGTCTTGCCCCCCAGCATTAGGAATCCCTTCTACATCAATGAGATTGTCTTTTACGTCTTTAGATTTGAATATCTATGGCAATATAAGAATAATAGTTGCGCAACTAAAGGGTATAAGAATATCTACTACCATGAAGGTTCTGTCCATCTGAATAGTCAATCGAGCTAGCTATAGAATCTGCATCTCTTGTGGCTTTCCTCCAAAACTTGGATCTCTCTACCTTTGGCTGAGTCTGTTGCTCCTGCCTCCTACATTCTTTAACTTTTTACCTTTGAAGTCTCCTTTTTTGTGTTATAGTAATTGACATAGGGAACTTATGTTGTACCCTATGTCATTGCCAACTAGGTTGAATTAGAGGTGAGATCACAAACTTAGGCTCATTTCTCTTAAACTTAAGTGAAGGTTAAGGCTCCAACTTCGAGAGCACCAAGGGTTTATAACTCCTCTTTGTTGCTTGATTGTAAATGAAGCTCTCTTTAGGATCTAAATCTGGTGAAAGCCCAAAGTTGGCCCTTTTCTTTCCTTTTAAAGTCCAACAACACCTTTAAATCAAATGTGGTGAAATTGACTATTTCACAGGTGGGAAGGGATCTTTATCCACCAACACTTCTTCTCAGGGAACTTTAAAACTCCCTTGTTGATCCTGTCTTGCACAATGTTCTTGATGCCCAATAAGTATTAGTAGAATGGTTATAAGAATTATGGTACTTATAGTATTCCCTTCCTTTGAGTTCTTCCTTTGTTAAGAAGTTATGGCCTGGTGGCAACTTCATGAAATTCTCCTTTAATAGGAAATCAAAGATTTCCTGTGTCTTAGAAACATCAAATGTGTATTGAGGGGTTGCATGTATAGACTGTGACTTCCTTTGTACATTCGAAACCTTCTTAATAAAGGATAGGCAAACACAAGTCCCTATGGAGGAGATATCTGTAATTGCTACTTCTGAATTATTAATCTCGTAATAGTAGCTCCTCATGGTAGCTCTTCTCTTTTAATTCTTCTCTTTAGTTGCCCCTCTACTCTATAAAAATCATGAAACTCTATGCCTTAGAACTTCTTTCTTAGTTTAATGTCAAGGTCCCTTTGGGCTATTTTCACTAACTCAATCTCCGACAGATAGATATTACATCTATTTCTCATCTTTTTAAACCTGACAAGGAATAGATTAAGAGTCTTCTCAACTATTTGTGTCATCTTATAAAGCTTTATGTTGAAAATTTTGGGCTCCCTCCTAAAAAACTGAGTGTGAAACTGCCTTTCCATCCTTTGTCATGTTTGAATGGAGTTCTTGGGCAAAGTAGCATACCAAGTGAACATTGTTCCTATTAAAGAGTTAGGGAATAGTCTCAACTTGAAATTTAGAAAGTTGTCATAATTTTCTAGTTCACCGTATTGAATGGTGAACCTTGTCACATGCTCTAAGGTAGATTGTCTATCCTCTCTAGAGAATATTGTGAAATTAGAGATGTGGTACCCTCTAAGATAGGGATTATCTCTGTCCACAACATGTAGGTACATCTTATGGCATTGACAGAATTGGCTGCACCACTAGATTGATTCTCCTTTGGGGGTTGTCCCTCTAGTTTCCACCTTGATGCCCTCTACATTTTCATACATGTAAGGTTGGTTGTTAGGATTGGTAGCAAAAAACACTTGATGGGGCGTCAATGGCCTACCAGGGGACAACCATAGTGTGGTGCCCTTTGCTTCCCATTGTCATCCTCCCTCTTGTGAGGTGGCAAATATCTCCTTTGAACTTGGAGAGCTTAGAGTTAGAGAGAGTTGACAACTTCACCACCGATCCCGGAGGATTGCACCTTAACTCTTTATGGACTTTTTTCTCTTGCTTAGGAGTAAAGTTGCGAGTTGCACTCACATGGCTGTTTTGGTTAAGCTATATGTTATCTTGGCCATAAGAGAACCATTCTCTTGCAAAAACTTGCTTTGTTCCTTTTCAGCCTTCGTTTGGTTCTCTAAGAAGGTTCTTTGGGCCTTTATGAACGTGACCTTGTATTCTTCCCATATATATCTAGCATCATTTTCACAAAAAAGTTAGGGTAAAGTCATACTTTATTCTCTAACAAGAGGACCTGTTGGAGTGATTTGTGCCTCTTTGTGTTGTGTGCCTTGAGGGGCCAAGTTTCTTTCAATTTGCTCAATGATATAGGGAATAAATCCTCCGTGTCGTGCTTCTTTAGCAACGACTTCAATATCTTGAGACACTACGACGTCTTTTCCAGTAAAACTTCTAATCTTTGGCATCATGTGAAACTAGTTCCACTAAACGTACAAAAAATTATACTTAATCACAAGTTTTCTTCGTGAATTCGAGCGTGCCATGTGTGAGAGGTGCACGAATCATTGAATTGAATGAACTTTTTCCAAACTTCTAAATCAAATGAAAATTGGGTCCTCAAACTCCCTTGTTATAGTTTACTTGGATTTATTTAGAGAATAAAAAACTTGAATATAAGTTGAAAATAGTAATTGATTGTAGTGATTAAAAATAAAGAGAGAATGCTTGAATCTCAAAGAAATTGTTTTGAACTGAATACTTGACATGTTTGCAATGAGAATAAATATTTATTAAATGCCTTTGATAAAGAGAATAATGAACATGATATAGTAAGCTTGATTGCAAATGAAATTTAGCTAAACAGTTGTGAAATTGATAGAAATTTTTTGTTGAGTTAGCTTGTTTGTTGAAAAATTTGTCTGTAAGATTGAATGTGTCCCTTGTTTTGCTGAAAATGTCTCATTTTATAGAACTCCAATGAGTAACCTGCATTCAATCATGATTGCATATTCTCCACCTTCTGTTTGGTGCTTCATGTTCTCCACTATTTCCTATCTTTTTACCACTTTTCACGTAACTATTTTTTATGTTGCCTTGCAATTGTAAATTACTTATCTACCTTTATCCTCATTTTAGATAATAATTTTATTTAATTTTCATTAAATAAAAATTATTTAATTAAATAAATTATTTTATGGACTAGACAAAATCTTTGGATTGGACTAAAAATATTTTAGGTGCAAATAGTAATTATAGTATATTGTCATGAATCATAATATAGTGATTTAATTTTGATATTAAAATTAGAGTTTAAAATTAAAATTAAAAGAATAAAAATAACCCAATTGATCATGATTAAATTAACCAAGTCATCAAATTTTGATAGAACTTAATCAAAAGTAAATTAAAAAAATTATCTAGTTTAATTAAGAGATCGATTTTTAAATTTACTGATTTAACGGCCAGACTCAACTGAAGCTGACAACCTTGATTTGTACCTAAATTTCCATGGTTTATTATGTGCAAAAAGAGAGATTCGAGATTATCTCACTTTGTTAAAAAAAAAAACAAAAGATAGAAATTCCTTCAGTCATCAAATTGCATCAATAGAACATGGGAAACCAGCCACATTACCTACCACAGAATGGCCCACCATAATCCCCAACCAAACACTTTAATCATTGGTCAGCATTACCCTATATTATGCAGCCGAGAAAAAGATTTTAAAAAAAAAAAAACCTTTGTGTGATTTTGTCTCATCAAATTCCGTAATAAATTAAATTATTTTACTTGTGAAGAAAATTAAGTTTGTTCCTGGTATTCATACTGAACTAATATATATTAAAGAATGGGGAGCATTAAATCCTATCTCCTTGATTTAATAATTGCATAGGCACTAGACGGCGCTTTGGAAATTGCCTCACGTCACCTTATCTAACCCTCTTCTTGGGGCAAGCAAATGTTGCCTCTTTCCAGAAAAAAGAAGAGCTCTAATGGGGTCCCAAATTTTAATAGGATTAAACCAGAGGAGTCTCTCGCGTTCAGTATTCCCCTCCGGATCAAGGGCTTAAAATGCTACGGGCCTTTGTTGTATGTGTGGCTCATGCGTTCGGCCATTGGCAGCCTCACAGTCTTCCACTAAGACTCTTAAAATCAAAGCAGAATGATGTTGCTTTTTGCACATTTACTTAATTTCGTAAAATATAATTTTTAATTAAAAATTTTAATGTTTAATAATAAAAAGTAAAATTTATGAAGTTTATTTTATATATATGGAAAGCTCAAAAAATAAAAAGCAATTGCAAAAAAAAAAAAAACTTTTGTTGAGTGCGGCCTATTTAATTGGCTGTCAGGGGTTCGAGCTTTGTTACGTTGTCTTTTGGTTTGGTGGGCTTGCTTACATCTTCAGTCTTTTTTTTTATTTTGTTTTATTGTTTCTGCTTGTGTTGAAGAAATGAGTAGTTATTTGGGTGTTGGTGTTAGTCCTGGAAATGTACCAGTCTATCATCTTACCAATTTGAAGGTGATTGATAGGAGGGTGAGGCTTGCAGAGCTGGTTTTGAGGTGCTTGATCTGTGGCTTGGGTGTTCTTGCTGCTGTTCGTGTTGGTACAGATACCCAAGTTAAAGAAATCTTCTATATTCAAAAGAAAGCTAGATTCACTGACATGAAAGCTCTTGTGTAGGTTCTTCAACAGCTGCAAATTAATGGTTCCAATCATAAAATACACAAAATTTGTACTAATTTTGTTTAGTTTTGGTTCTATCCTTCAGCTTTTTGGTGATTGCAAATGGGGTAACTGCTGCCTATTCTTTGATGCAAGGGGTGCGTTGTGTTGTCGGTATGGTTAGAGGAAGTGTTCTCTTCAGCAAGCCATCAGCCTGGGCCATCTTCTCTGGTGATCAGGTATTAACTGCTTCATGTCGTCTATGTGCTTCCTTTTTGGGCTATGGTTGCATTGCATCCTTGATTATGCTTGAATATCAGATAATAATATGTGCATGCGATTTGTGCAATTCACCTTGTTTATTACACATGTTCAAAATTGGCTATTTCCTTGTTTCCCTACTTTGGATTTTTTCTTAAGTGGAAGGATTAGGGTAGGTGCCAACTTAACCAATATCATTAATGCCTCAAAGCTTTGTCATTCCCTTGACTGCAATAGTTATGTCAATACATGTCAGTAACCAATTCGAGGCATTAATGGTATTGGTCTGGTTGACTGGTTATTGAACTATCAAAATTAATATTGTGAAATTGTGCCTGAACTATATATGCAATGTTTTGAAATGATTTGATAAGTTAATTCTTCAATTCAATGTGATAATGTTAATGAAAGTGCAGTTCTTATATTTTTTTGGGATAATTAAGGTACTCATCAAGTGTTTGGTGCTTATTAGCAAAGAAGGAAATGGTTGCTTTTTACAAGCTAGGAATCTTATATATTTTTTTTCCAAGCATTTTTCGTTCAGGTTTTATTACTTTTTTGATTTTCTATTTCATTTGATTGGTTGTCTCTTCTCAGTTTTGACTGTGTGAAAGGCTGGTCGACAAAAAACTATAAACTGATTTGGATTGAACTGGAATACTAATTATTGATTCCAGGTTTCCGAGTTGAACTGGCCCATCTGGTTTTTCAAAACATGGACTCATCATAACTTGTTGCAGGAAATCATTCCCCAATATAAGACTCTAGAATCACACTGGTTTTATATGGTGTTGTATGCTTGTTAGGTGATGCATAATTAATGTTCCAATATTTCCAGTCCATTTGTCAAGAGATGAAGCCAAATAAGCTGGTAAATCTTTGGGAGGGGCCAGAGCAGAGGACGTTCCATAATTGCGTCTCATGCATAACATTATTTATTTTAGATTGCATACTGGATGGAAAACATATGTTCTTCAGTTTCCATGCATGTCAGCTACAATTGCGCATGAGTTGAACCAGTTCATAGGATGGAATTTGTGCTATACATGGCGCCTTCTGGTGTACATTGAATATGAAGTGGGTACACTAATGCCTCTATAGAAATAGGGACCCTATTTACATATGGCAAGCATACTTTTTCGTCAAGACACTCAATGGCCTTGCATCTTCCCATAACCATTTCAATGCAGTGGATCTGCTTATCGTGTGGATTGATCCAGCTGGGATTGCAGATCTAGCACATTTAATGCTAGAGAGAACTATTTTTCTATGAATCAGATGGTGATTTTATTTTTGTAGTACCAATGAGGGACTTGTAGGTTTGGATGTTGAACTTTCCTTTGGTTGATATAGGTTTTGTAAAGTTCATTCTGAAAGTCATCCTAGGGGATTCATCTGTAAGCTACTAGGTCCTTGAGGTGTGTACATGCTAGAAAATGAGAAAGAGTCCAGTTTATTATGGAACTTCCATCAATAATTTAGGAAGTTTTATATCTAAAATAGATATTCATTATATCAACATCATGATGTTGGCATTTGAAAGAAATAATTAAAGAATGGGTTGGACAACTTATCTCTCGAATTGTTCTGAATTATT
>CATIWR010658650.1:0-11676 GCA_949677035.1 Omphalea diandra | reverse complement strand
GCTAAAGATTACGCGACAAAGATGTTGATCTATGCTCATTTGCCTATGTATAATCTTCTATATCTCTCGAGTCATCCCTTTCACTTTTAAACATCCCTTCTTAATTTATATCCCATATATATGAAGATATAAATATGATACCCTATAAACGAAAAACATATATTAATTTTTTAAAAATTAAGACACAACACCATAGCTACACGTAGACAATTTTTTTTCAAAAAATTGTTATTCTAACTCACATGTATACAAAGATTTCATAAAATTAAAATTGTGTTGAATTCTAGCCACCGACTATAGAAACATTTCTTTGATTTTTCTTTTCGTTACTGTCGATAATAATAGCCAATTTCATACTTTCACTTTCTACCTCTTCTTTTTTCTCTTATAGTTTTTTTTAGTCATAATAACCAAATCATTTTTTTTATCTTATTTGTATGAGTCAATCAAAGTTTATAGATTTTAATACTAAAATCTCTTATGTTTCTTTAGTAGTGAATTTGAAAAAATATATAACAAATCAAAGATAAACGAAAGAAGATCACATGATTGTTAAGGTTTCAGTATTCACAGATAAATTAAAGCATTTCAACAATTAAAATAAAGTTATTTGATTGAAAATCCGTTTAGAATCTTATGTTAGATTTATTTTTCTTAATAATTTGTTAATTTTGTTATTAAATTATTATGAGTCTTTTGTTTTATCTTCTTGGATAAGAGTTTGTTTGTGGTCATTTTATGGAGTTTATTTGTCTACCGTTACGAAAGTCAAGAGAAGTTAAAATTCAATATTGAAAATATCAGACTCATTTAAAAGATCATCAAATAACAATGAAATTAATTTGTGGCTCAATATAATTGTCGAGTAAAATGTATTTTTTGTCAATGTGTTAATCACAGTTACCAAGGAGTTGTATACAATTGTTTTCTTAACACTATCACTGATTGTCAAAGTAAAAAGTTCATCTTTATAACAAAATTTGTATGTATTTCTTGAACGCAATCAAGTTTATTTATCTGTTACAAATTGTACTTATTAATCTTTATTAATGAAAAATTATTTTATTTAAAAAATTCATAAAATTAAGAAAAAAATTCATAAATGAAAAAATAGTTTCATATATAATGTATGATAAAACGTGTATGATCTTTACAAAACTCAAAAATTTCATGTTGATTCATAATAAAATTTACAAAAATAGCTATGACTAATTATCAAAATAAATCGAAGTGTCTAATACATGTCTGACAAATATAAAAAGGCATATTGGATACATCTATCTGAAATTTTTTTTTTATTAGATGCAATTTAATGTGTTTGACACATATGAAATAAATGTCATATCAATACATATGTCAAGTATTCAATATATTTTTTTTCAAAAAAAAAAATCAATATATTATTTATTTTGTTTAAATTATTTATCAGATTTTATTTTATTTTGGCTGAGTTTTATTAATATATATAACTATATTTCTATATCTTATCTTTTTAATTATAAAATGGATTTTAACTTTTTTTAAGAATCTCAGTATGTATATAGAGAGAGAGAGAGAGATGCAAAACCTCAAACTAGATTACACAAGTACAATAATAATCGGGCTAAATACGTAATTTGTCTTGTAAACTTTTAGTAATTAGTCATTTTATCACTTAATTTTTTAATTTGAATCAATTTAATATTTAAATTTTATTTTTAACCTATTAAATCATTTTAATTTTATATATCAATCAGCAAATCCATGTGTAATTCATTTGTTATGAAATAAGCAAATAATAAAAAAACTGAAATTGGACTAAAATGCCCAAATTCTTTTATTCTTCTTCCATCTTCTACCGTTCTCTTTCTAATTTTGATTGTGAGTTGAGTGGTATTCCAGCCACCATAATCATAATTTTCTTTTAATTCTCAAGATTAGTATGAGATGAGTATTGATCAATAGCCAAAGGAACACAAATGTTGTGCCTCATGCCTTTGCGCCAGCTGCAAAGACAGAAGTAAAAGCGTAAGCGAACCATGGAGCAGCAGCGAGGAGCAAAGCCAAAATGGAAAGAAAGCCTTGAATGGAGCCTATTGGAAATATGTTGTCAATTTCTTCAATGATAAACATGACGGAATGCAAAACGAAAAGGGAAACTTTGAACAGAGCTTATTGCGATTATTGCCTTTGCCATGAATCTATTCAATTCTTCTCTTCCTTCCTACAGTGTTCGTCAGGTAACCATAATCAAATGGGTAAAGAATGCAATAAAATTTGCAAATTAGTATAGAGGGAGACGGACAAGTTCTTTGTTTCTTTTATCTTTTCTAAAAAAACATTCTTTTAAATAAACAGAATATAGATCTCATTTGCAGATTGGGCAAAAAATGGTATATGTTTGATTGGATTATTAGGAAGAGCAATTTTTTTGTGTAATTTGAGTTTCCTGATTATTTAGCAATTTTTAGGTTACTTTAGTAATTCTTTTTGGTGTGCAATTTTGTTTCCATTCGTGTTGTTCTAATTTTTGTAGTGGACTTTGCATTAACTCCCGTTGCGGCCCTGACGACAACTATTGCGGGCGTGCTAGTGACTAAAGTAAAATTATAGGCTGCACCAAAGAGGAAGAAGTTAAAGAAGTGATATTTTTTAGAGAATAATTTCTAGATTTTATCTATTGAAATTTTGAATGTTAATTGAGTGATGAACATAGATAATAGGGTGGAGAAGGAAGGTTGCTCTTGCTACTCTTGATGTTAGTCGTGCTATTGTGGCGAGGATTTATTAGTTATATCTTTCGAGCCAGGTTTGTTACATGTATACAAATAAAGAAAACCTCTACTGACTTTAAAAAAATACATCACAGGGAGGACGAGACTCCTAGGAAATTTGTGGAACGATTCAATGAGGCAGTGATACAGATAGATAATTTCAATCTGGAAATTGCAATAGACAAGATGAAGCGTAACTGCAGATCTGGCAAGATGTTTGAATCTTTGAATTTGCAAAAGCCCAACATCTATGAGGAGTTGATAGATCGGGCAGAGATGTACATGACACTAGACGAAGAATGGAGGACGCAACGCGCAGGTGTTTCGCAGGGTAGACCGGTCAGGGCACGCTCGGAAAGAAAGGTAACCGGGATAAGAGGTGATAGAGGCAGGCCTTATCAAGACGAGTTCAGGAGGAGGTATGACGAGCAAAAACAATTCACCCCGCTAGAAGTTCCTAGGAGGGAAGTGTTAATGTGGATAAGGCAGAGGGGAGAACGCATCACCTGGCCCCATCGGATGAGCGAAGGTTCAGCAGACGTAAGTAATAAGAGCAAGTTTCACAACGATATAGGCCACAATACGGAAGAGCGCAGACATTTAAGGGGCGCTTTAGGTAAGTTTGTTAAAAAATAATAATAAGTGAAAAATAGAGGGCGAGCCTAAAATTATTAATTTTATTAAACTTATCTATAATTTTATTCATTTATTATAAATTTTCTCTTTTTTTAATTGAATGGTTGAATAAAATATTTAACTAATTATTATTAATAATTGATATGAAATAAAAAATTTATACTTATTAAATTAATCAATTTTTTATAATTGAACTTCTCAATTTTAATTAGTATATAAATATAATAATATATACTATTTAATTTTCATTTATGTTAAAAAGTGATACAATTAAATTTTTTTAGTGATATAAAGAATTGATAATTAAAAACTAGAAGTATTCAATACCCAAATCATATTAAACTGAACTGAATTGCACTAAAAAAAATTGAGAATAGAACTGAACCATCCCAAAAAATTGGGACTGTACCAGCTCCTTTTAATTTGGGATGGTTTCAGAGAGTTTCAAATTCTCGAGTCGCCATGTCCTGTGTTCACCCCTACTTGCAATCGTACTGAAATAATAACTATGAGACCGACGGATGAACTAAAGGTGGTTGAACCTCGTGTCGATGCCCTTGTAATGAAGGGGATGGTGTGCAACTTTTTGGTAAAAATGATGCTTATCGATATGGGAAGCTCGGTCAACCTCATCACGGTAGCAACGTATAAAGCTTTGGGGGCAAAGGACGAACCAGTTGTAGTCTGTCCGAACGCCAATCATTAATGTAGGAGGATGACACATCCCATTAGAGGGCTCAATTGTGTTGGAGTTATAATTAGGAGATGAAAGGTACGTAGCAACGGTGGAACCCACCTTCACGGTGGCAGACGTGGGCATCTTTTATAATGTTATTTTAGGCAGGCCCTTGCTGTATGAAACAAGAGCTGTTATTAACATTAGGTATCTCTGTATGAAGATTCTCGTTGAAGGAGGAGTTTCTATCATTCGAGGACATCAACAGTTAGCTCGGGAGGTTTGCACTTTAGGTCTTAGATAGGTAGAGCCAAGGGACATCGATCCAGCAGCTAAAGTTATTGTGGTTGAATCAATGGTCTCTCTTTCACCAATTGGGGTCGTAGTAAGGAAGAAGGCATCACCTTTTGATATCCCAGGAAGAGAACGAGTTGAGCAGACAAGTGAAATGAAGCATGCATTAATAAATGACAGGAAGTTACAAGTTAGAGCAGATATGATTATAGTAGTCAAGGAGGAGTTAAGTTCTACGTTACAGGAGTTCTAGGATGTTTTCGCATGGACACTATTTGACGTAACAAGTATGGACCCCTCTATCATAACTTATTTTATAAACATTAATGTGTTTGCTTGTTTTGTTTGGCAAAAGAAGCGAAATAATGCCCCTAACAAGCAGGTGGCACGGCTGGAGAAGTTGAAATGCTGTTGAAAACAAGCGCCATAAGGGAAGTACAATACCTTAAATGGTTGTCCAATGTAGTCTTGGTGAAGAAACCCAATGGCAAGTGGCGAATGTGCATTGATTTTATATATTTAAATGCTGCAACACCAAAAGACAACTATCCTTTACCGAACATTACACAGTTAGTTGATTCAACATGCAGCCAACGGTTACCACCGGTTTAGAATGAACAAGGAGGACGAAGAGGAAACAAGCTTTGTAACCGATCAAGGTGCATTTTGTTACCAGGTAATGCCATTTGGACTAAAAAATGCACGTGCAACATATCAAAGATTGATAAATAGGATGATGAAACCCTTGCTCGACCGAATAGTAGAGCTTACATGGATGATTTAATTATCAAAAGCAAGAAGGACAAGAATCGTCCCGCTGATTGGCTCAATTAGTTTCCATATTTCGGGAATATGGCATGAAACTCAATCCAGACAAGTGTACGTTTGGTGTTATAATTGGTAAATTTCTCGATGATTTAATATGTAGAAGGGCAATAGAAGCTAATCCTGATAAAATAAAGGTTGTATTAGACATGCGTACTCCAGAAACTAAAAATGATGTGCAAAAACTAAATGGTAGGCTTATTGCCTTGGGAAGATTTATTTCTTGCTCAATAAAATGTTATTTGCCATTGTGTAGGGTAATCAAAGGGGGATAACAAGCTCCATTGGACAGAAGATTGGCAGAAAGCATTTGAGGATATAAAGGTGTTCCTTTCATCGCCTTTATTGCTGAGTCGGCGCAACCCAGGAGACGAGCTATACCTCTACATCACAACAACAGACAAAGTTGTTGCTTCAATTTTAATATGAGAAGAGGCAGGTGAGCAATATCCAGCGTGCTATGTTAGTAAAATATTGCATGGACAGGAGCTTCGATATCTAAAAATTAAGAAGCTAGCTCTATGATAGCCACAACTGCAATAAAGTTAATACTGTATTTTGAAGCTCACATTGTCACGGTCCAAACGAAATTTTCGATTAGGAAAAGTTTGCAACGTCCGAAAATTATCTGGAAGAATGGTTAAATGGTTGGTTTGCCTGAGCAAGTTTGACATTCACTATAGGCCCCAAACTGCAATAAAAGCACATGCACTTCTGGACTTTGCAGCCGAATGGACACGAGTGGCTCCCAGGGAAGAAAGTGTTTAAGGAAAGGTGGTTCGTGCATGTGGATGGTGCAGTATTTGCCCTGGGAGCAAGGGCTGGAGTAGTGGGCTAATTTGTAAATGAGTGTAAAAAAAAATAAAATTAGAAAAATATGATAAATAAAAAAATATTTATAAAAATAGGATAAATTCAAAAGTATTTAGCGAAAACAAGTGGTCAACCTCTCTCGTCCGCGAGTTAAATTGGCAGAGTTTACTACACATGAATGTCCACTATTTTATTTTTTTTTAATTTTTTATTGTTTATCCACTAATACAACTAGCAGACAAATGTAGCAGATTCTCACACCAGACGTGAGAATCTGTGTTTCACTGCTGCTGCAAGCAGAATCTCTGTTGCAAAACAGAGATAAAATTTTTTATAATATTAAAATATAAAATTATTATATTATAATATTTAATATAATTTAATTATAATATTTATTTTATATATTTTATATATTATTAATATATATTATTATAATATTTTAAAATATTATATAATAATAAAATTTTATAAAAATAAAGTATAAAACAAAGAAAGAAGAAAAGATATAATTCAATTTAAATTTTTTATTTTTTAATTGTTCCGCCAGCTATTATAAAAGAGATTAAATATTTTTCAAAAAAAATTTAGTATATCAATGAAATATTATTGAAATAATAGTAAATAGAATTATGAAACCAATTTTATGTTCACTAATACAAGTATCAAACACATTTTTTATTTGAAAATTAGTTCATGCCAAAACAATTTTATATGCACAAATGTAACGTTCATGCATGTAATTAGTCCGCTAGTTAAATTAGCGAACAAACGAATGTTTTATTATTCAGACCTGTAATTTAACTGACAAACGAGATAATATTTTTTATGCTCGAATTGTTTTGTCTACTATTATAAGTGACGAATAAATGTTTTTTAAAAAATTTTAGTATATCAATGAAATATTATTGAAAGCGATGATTAATATTTGTACGTATGTTAAAATGGTGAATGTTGTTGTGCTTGTTCTTTCGCCAATTAAACTAGCAGACTAACACGAGAATAATAGATGATATTTTTTATTATGTTTGCCAGTTTAACTGGTGAAGAGATTTTTTCCATCTGTCAGTTGAACTGGTGGGCGGAATAAAAATTTTTTGAATGTGAGGCAATCTAATACTTTATTTTTTTAATATTATATTATTATATAATAATTTAGTACATAATAATAATAATAATAATAATAATAATAATAATAATAATAATAATAATAATAATAATAATATTATTATTATTATTATTATTATTATTATTATTATTATTATTATTATTATTATTATTATTATTATTATTATTATTATACTTTATCTTCTTTATCTTAATATAATAATATAAAACATATTCAAATTACTATTATAATATAATATTTGAATATCTTAATATCATAATTATAATATTATAAAATATTAATATTTTAAAAATATTATAAAATCAAATTTTTTTATTCCGTCAGTTTAAATTATAGGTCAAAATAATAAAACATTCGTTCGTCCACCAATTTAACTAGCAGACTGATTACATGCATAAATGTTACGTTTGTGCATATAAATTTATTCTTGCATGAACTAATTTTCAAACAAAAAATGTGTTTGACACTTGCATTGAAGAACATAAAATTGGTTTCATAATTCTATTCACAATTGTTTTCAATAATATTTTATTGATGTTTTGAAAAATATTTATTTGTCTCTTCTAATAACGGGCATAACAATTAAAAAAATAAAACACTTAAATGGATTTATATCTTTTCTTCTTTCTTTATTTTATACTTTATTTTAAAATATGTTAATACTTTATTTTATAATATTTAATAAAATTTTATTGTTATATAATTGTGTTAGTGGGACCTTAGTTAGTGGTCAAAGTTAGTTCCTAATTTTACATTACTGTTAGTAGTAGTAAATTAAATTTTAATCATTTGCAGATATTTTAGGTTCATTATTTTTCATTAGTTTGTTATGTAATTGCCTATAAAAGGCTATGTTTCCTTCTTCGTTAATATATAGAAAAAAAGCTCCACTTTATAATCTGTATTTTGGTCTCTTTCATTACCTTAATTAGCCAACATATTTTTGGTATCAAAACCATTTTTTGGGAGAGTGGGACAGTGAATTAAAAAATGAAAGGGCAACAAAAGGAGAAAGAAAAAGTAGTTCACGCAAAACTTTCAAATGACAGTAAATGGCACTGCAACTTCAACCCATCCCTTAATTCTTCTCTTCAAGGGTGAGAGCTACAAATTTTGGAGCATAAAAATGCACACTTTGTTTATGTCTCAAGAATTGTGGGAGCTAGTTGAAAATGGGTATAATGACCCAAATGATGAGCAAAGGCTTCGAGAAAACAAAAAGAAGGATGCAACGGCTCTGTTCTTTCTTCAACAAGCTATTTCAGATGATATTTTCTCTCATATTTTAGCAGCAATTACCTCTAAGGAAGCATGGCAGACTGTCAAAACAAAATTTGAAAGGCTCCTCATAGGTAATTTCAAGGCTACTCAAAGGTAATTACTGTGAAACTTCAGTCCCTTCGTAGAACATTTGAAATGCTTCAAATGGGTAACTTTGAATTTGTTCAAGCGTATTTATCGAGAGCTTTTGCAATTGTCTCTCAAATGAGGGCATATGGTGAGAAAATTACTAATGAGACTATGGTTTTAAAATTATTGAGAAGTTTAACTCCTAAATTTGATCATGTGATTGCTGCAATCGAGGAGTCTAAAGATTTATCTACTTATTCTTTTGATGATTTAATGGGTTCTTTGTAAGCTCATGAGGACAGGTTAAATAAATCATTAACAACAATTAAAGAAAAGGCATTTCAAGTGAAAGGAGAGTCCTCTCACACCAAAACATATGACAAAACTTCACATAGAGGCGGTTCACGCGGTGGTTATCATGGCCGAGGTTACGGTGGTAGTCATGGATGAGGTGGACATTCTGGTGAACAACGATAGTTTAGAAATAATTCAATTAAATGCTACTATTGTGGAAAGTCAAGTCACAAAGAAGTTGATTGTTAGACCAAGCAAAAGAATGAAGGAAAACATGCAAATGTTGCTGAAGAAGAAGAGAGTATGTTGTTCATAGCTTATTCGTTTCATAAAAATATTGCTAATGTTGTTTGGTTCTTAGACAGTAGGTGTTCTAATCACATGTCTGGTTCAAAGCAATTGTTTAAAGAGCTTGATGAGAAAAAGAAATCAACAGTTTAATTGGGTGATGATAAAGTGATTCAAGTGGAAGGGAAAAGTACAATTGTCATCAATACTAGCCACGGTAATACTAAACTTTTAAATGATGTGCAATTTGTTCCTGGGTTGGCTTATAATCTATTAAGTGTTGGGCAACTGATGGCTAGTAAGTATAGAATCTTGTTTGATGATAACTCATGTAGAGTTGAAGATAGGAAAACTGGTCATACCATTGCTAATGTTCAAATGGCTCAAAACAAAATGTTCCCACTAGATGCTTCTAATGTTAATACTGCTCTTGTTGTTAGTAAAATTGGTGAATCTAAGTTGTGGCATTTGCATTATGGCCATTTAAATGAAAATGGATTGAAGTTGTTGAGTCAGAAAAATATGGTTAATGGGTTACCAAAGATTGAATCTTTTGAGTTTTGTGAAGGATGTGTTTTGGCCAAACAAAGTAAGATATCATTTCCTGTAGGAAAATCATGGAGGGCTGATAGTTGTCTTGAATTGATACATGTGGATTTGTGTGGACCTATGCAAACTGAATCATTTGGTGGGAGTCGGTATTTTTTTTATTGTTGATTGATGATTATAGTCATATGAATTGGGTTTATTTCTTGAAATGCAAATCTGAAGCTCTTGTCACTTTCAAGAAATTTAAGAGCTTGGTAGAAAATCAAATGGGCAGTCATATCAAATGTCTCCGAACTGACAGAGGTGGTGAATTTAATTTTTTTTATGAAAAATGTGGCATTCACAGGGAGCTCACTACACCATACACACCGGAGCAGAATGACATTATTGAGTGAAAGAAACGGACTGTTATGGAGATGGCCAGAAGCTTGCTCAAAGCTAAGGGTCTTTCGAATTCTTTTTGGGCTAAAGGGGTTGCAATAGCTGTGTATCTTTTGAATATTTCTCCAACAAGAGTTTTGATGAACAAAACACCATATGAAGCTTAGAGAGGCAGAAAACCACGTGTAAGTCACTTAAAAATTTTTGGTTGTATAGTCTATGCTTTAATTAATTCTCAATCTCGCCACAAACTTGATGAAAAATCTGAAAAATGCATTTTTGTTGGCTATAGTCCTCAATCTAAAGCATATAGGCTATATAGTCCTTTAAGTGGCAAGATTATTGTTAGCAAAAATGTGGTTTTTAATGAAGATGCAAAATGGGATTGGAGAGATGCTCAAAAGACAGACCAAGCTCCAGTTGTAGAAAATGATGTTGTTGATTTTTCATCCCCAAATTCAACAAGTAACAACTCCTCAAGTCCAAACAGATCAAGTTCTTCTAGTCTAATTAGCTCAAGCTCAAGTTCTTACTCATCTACTGAATCTCCTCCAAGGAAAACCCAGTCCTTGAGAGAAATATATGAAACTTGTTTTTTTGCTTTGTATGTTTTAGATCCAATTTTCTATGAGGAAGTAGCAACAATGGAAGAATGGCAAAATGGGATGAATGAAGAAATGGTTACAATCCAGAAAAATCAGACTTGGGAATTAGTGGATTTGCCTAAAGGAAAGAATGCTATTGGGCTCAAATGGGTGTTCAGAATAAAGTACCATGCTGATGGGAGTGTGCAAAAGCATAAAGCACAACTTATAGCAAAGGGGCATGCCCAACAACGAGGTATTGACTTTGAAAAAACATTCTCCCTTATTGCTCGCCTTGAAACTCTAAGATTATTGCTTGCTTTAGCTGCTCAATTGTCTCTTCCTATTTTTCAATTTGATGTGAAGTTTGCTTTCTTAAATGGAGACTTGGAGGAAGAAGTTTATGCGTCTTAACCTGAAGGCTTTATTGTAAATGGTCATGAGGATAAAGTTTTCAGATTGAGAAAAGCTTTTTACTGGCTTAAGCAAGCACCGCGAGCCTGGTACAGTAAGATTGACAATTATTTTTGTGAGAATGGTTTTATTAAAAGTGAAAATGAGCCCACTTTATATTTGAAAAGAGAAGGCAAAGCTGATTTTCTCGTTGTTTTGTGTTTATGTTGATGACATGATTTATTTTGGGTCCAATGAATGTCTTATTGTTGATTTCAAGTCTTTTATGATGAGGAGCTACAAAATGACAGATTTGGGATTGTTGCAATATTTTTTTTGGGCTTGAGGTGAAACCATGTACAGATGGAATTTTTGTTGGGCAACAAAAGTATGCAATTGTTTTGCTCAAAAAGTTCAGCATGGTGAATTGCAATGTGGCTTCAACTTCGATGAATTTAAATGACAAAATACAAGATGAAGATGGGACAAAAAAGGCTGATGCAACTTATTTTCAAAGGTTGATAGGTGAACTGAATTATTTGTCTCATACATAGTCTGACATAGCATTTTCTGTTAGTGTTTTGTCCAGGTTTATGCACAGTCCAACAAAGCATCACCTTGGAGCAGCTAAAAGAGTCTTGCGATATGTTGCTGAAATTGTTGACTATGGAATTTGGTACACTACAGTATCAAATTTCAGATTATTTGGCTATA